>KN716287.1:239992-259424 GCA_000816705.1 Dictyocaulus viviparus | reverse complement strand
CGGGTCCGTATTTTACAAATCGACCCAGCCCAAAGCATATACATTACAGTATACATTGCCATATTGTGCATACTACTATAATAAATGTCCACTGGGTACCTGGGGCTTCATTCCGAATCGAGCATAGTGATAATAAGTCATCAGGTTTCTGTCATGCTTTACTATCATGAATTCACACTTCTATTGCTCGGGAGGGGAGTGTAGCAATTCTTGCTACTTCCCATACATTCACCAATAAAAAACCACCCCTCAATCTAATGATAATGATAATCCTACATATCATTCATAACATTCTGATAGGATGAAGGTGTAAAAGAGCCTTAACCTTCCATTCATACTTTTCTTCTTTTCATCTCTTCTCTTCTCTTCGTCGAACTACCCTTATTCGAACTCTTCTCCTGCTTATTGTTGGAGTTATTGTGCAACACTCCATTGTTGTCTTCATCACACTTCTGCTCTTCCACCGACTGCAACTCTCTTCACCCTTTCTCAGGAAAGGACTTTTTCTCTTATATACGTTTTCTATATACGTCATTTTTACGATATTTTCTATTCTTTTACGATTTTATAATAAAGGTTTATTAAGCAAGTTTGAGGTAAATCATCCAACTTTGTGTAAACCATAGGGCTAACGAAGCCGAGCCAACATATGCCAATCTCAAGAAACTGAGAGCATAACCTCTTGAGTATATAACTTGACATCGGCTGAGCTGTAGAGCACCTGGTGCGAAACAGCCATTTGATATGGCGATCTACATGAGGAAGACCTGTTTGTACGGTTGCAGCAGAAGTATTTTACAGGTGATCGGGACCACATTGCGCCCGTGGTTGCTCATTCTATAAGTTGATCGATGAGTATTTTCAGAAGATTAATCCCTTATATATGACTCACCCTTATATACCTCGCTCACTGAAGTTATGTGATAAGTTACGGGAAACGTCTGTACTCCGCTCATATTCTCGTACTCGGCTTCGTTACATCCTTAAGTTTGGTTGGTCGCCGTTGACACAATGTAAGACTGTTGACTATTTTACTTTCATTTAACTGTTCATGCTTACTCTCTATATTACCCCTCAATATATCAATATACTTAATCACGGTCTTACAATTTTGGTTACTGTTTAATAAATGTTTAATTACACACATTTGAGACATACACTTCTTATTATTTACAGATTATTTACTATTATTATTACTACTATGATTTATTACTATTACTACTATTTCTACTATTACCACTACTATTTATATACACTACTATTTACTTACAGATATACACTAACTATTTTTAATTAGAATATTTCTACTACTGAGATTAACACTATATATTATACCTTGACTCTGATCCCGCATAGTTCAATATTTTTATTTGGTTATTTAGATTACAGTATTTTAAGCAAAGGATTTTTTATGTTCATCTGCGGATGCTAGTTTTCGTGAACAGCGAAATAAAGGTGTGGCATGTGAACTAGGTTCTCACCAGGTCAAGCGGGTGAATTTTACATGATTGGTTTTTGTATTGGCTCGAGTTCGGTAGTTGTGAGTTTTATCTCAAACTTGCTTAACTATAACTCAAACTCGGATTATTAGATCTTTCTTAGATATGAAAAAACTAGCACAACGAGAAGTATGTGTGTATGAAGGAAGAGCGTGAAGATGGGTAAGGAACTGTCTTAATGGATCTCTCAATCCTGTCTTCGTGAGCCAAAGTTATAACATTGTCCTTAAAATTCCTCGTATCCTTGTGCATTTTGATCTCCAGTGCTTTTGACTTTTTGTTTGTAAAGGTAGTTTTTGTTTCTCGCTGTCTTCTAATTCTAAGCGTACAAGTGAATTCATTCGCTTTTGATAATGCAGCCATAAGCGTGGTTAAACGTTTGCTTTCCTTCTTGCTAGCCATGTTTGAGCATGTGGCGTTGCCTGGATAAACTGAATCGCTTGGTCTTTGGATAAATAGATGGTGGAAGTCGCAATTATCCTACGGAAGAGAGTCTTAGTCCGACTAGACTTATTTGCAAGAATTGTATACATATAATCTATCTATGCATGCAATTTATTCAACAAGCGAACTGTCTACTTTTATCCAATACAACCTCACCATCACCCTGTTTAACCTGCCAATCATATATGAAAAGCAACATTACTAACGGCCATGTTCATAGGCGTCTTTCCAAAGGATGTGGTCGTAGTTACAGAAGTATTCGTATATTATGCGCTAAATTTGTGCAAACGTAGCACTTTTGCTGATGCCGATAGTTGTTCTCACAACAGACAATTAAATGCTTCAGGAAAATATTGAAAATCGCAAGATATGCTCTTTAAATTGTGGCTTGTTCAAAATTCATTTGGATATCGTTCATCTAGATGACTTTCCGTTCTTGTTTTGTGGTGGGTTTCATTTCGGCTTTTTACTGTAGAAAAAAAATCCTATGAAAATCTTAAGAAGTAATAACGTGGAATTTGAACTTCGGTATTACATTTAAAAATATTTTCCGTACCTTCAAATGTGTGCTCCTTTATTTAGACAGTTCTGATGCTTATGATTTTGAGAGTTTACTCAGCCGGACGTTTGTAGCTTAATTCTATGGCAGGTGATGTCGTGTTTGTCATAGTCTCAAGAATAAATTGTGAAGCGCTGTTCTTATTTTAGGGTGTAAATTAAATATATTGGATCCATTTAAACAACTATAGACACTGTGCTCTTGACATTAATCTATTGTCGGATTATCTTTGCCATCAACGTAACTTTTTATTACCGAATTCTCACTATTTGCTTCCTGTGACATTTGAATATTCTTTAGTGAGTGATGCTGCATGACAATTATGGTACCATCTCTTTTCAACTGAAAAAAGTCGAGGAACGTATTTACGCAAAGCTTTTTCGTCTCTCGAATTTTCATCTACTGATTGTGCAGCGTTATCCAAGCGTTCTTCATTTAAGAATCATTGTGTTAAACTGTATCATTAAAATTTGATCGTGCCATCTCTTATTCCTTTTTTGTGCTAATTTTTGCTAGACATTTACGTCGCTTTGCTTGAATATGATGTCTGAATAAAATGAGATTGGTTCTCCATTTCCTTTGCAGATACACTTTTAGAAAAGTTGATTTAAAAAAATAGTTCGTTTTATTGTTTTTCGCAACTATTCAATCCTTTTTGGTGATAGTTTTCCAGTTTTTATAACTCTGGATGTTGTCGTCTGAAAATTTTCAAAAATTAGCTACTCACTTTCTTTTAAGGTAATGACTTCTACAGCTCTTGAAGGCGTATCTTCGGACAATGGAGACTTGATGTTTGCATCGATGGGGTCGTCTATCGAAAGTTTGGAGGAGCAAATAAGGGCTACGCGTGCTTCACAAATCGAATTGAATGAGAAGATCAAAGAAATGGCCGAAGTTAGCTATTTTTCATACTTGAAATCTATAATATCAATTGGTTTCCGCTATACTGTTATTCATTTAGTATATGTGTTGTTATGATGACGTGTATTTCGGTTTCTATTCACCGATTTTCCTCTATTCTTACTAAATTGCGTGGCTTACTTGGATAATAAATGAATTACATAGAAGTTTTATTGTAATTATGCTTCATTGGCATTATTTTGGATAACATGGTTTATGCATATGCTTAAAGGCTCTGCGTTTCGTTACTCATAGAACAGCAGACATTTCTAGATCCTAGTACTGGTATTTTGTAATCCTTTAGTTTAGCATTTATTTGAGCTATTGTCAATTACTTGTTATAGTTCTTGCATGAGTTGAACGACCATGAGGAGCCCTATGATATTCAGTTATACGTGGCAAAATTGCAAGACTCTAAACGTCGGTTGCACAATGTAAGTCAGGTACGTAGTCTATAAATTCAATTTTCGTTCAGATTTTGCAGAAATGGGACTGCTTTGTATATACACCAGTTCTTTTTGTCTTTCTAATGTTTTTTCGCAGGTGATAGGTAGCGTTCATGATCGTTTGAGTCGTATTCAAAGGATGATAGCTCGAGAAATTTTCAAGAAAAAAAAGATGATCAAGGAAACGAAAATTCCCCCATTACCTGAACACTGACAAGTTTTAACATTACATATGGTGATATTTTTTTGTAAAACTTAAAACTTTCATCTAATGTTTCATTAGAAAATATGAATAGTTGTTTTTCTCCTCTAATGCAGAAATGTGATTGAATTATTGAGATTTCGAAATTTTGATGATGCCATCTTAAAATTGGACGAACGCTTGCCTTGCTATTTGTAGGATAATTTAAATTTGATAAACGGGGGCGCTTAGCGTAGTGGTGGAGAGGCCACAGTGGTATGCAAGCCTATGCAGATTCGTGACCGCCTCGCTAACCAAGCTCGCCATCCCTTCGAGGCCTTTAACTTGATACCAGAGAAATCTGAATACGATAAGCAGCACTTACTTGGTAAAGTGTAGCCAACTGAAGTTATTTTATACACCAGGCTCGCATTCTGTAAGCTGCACAATATCACATTGGACAGGAATACCTAGGCACTACCAGCAACAGGGATTGATCAACGCCAAAACTTAACTTTAAAAGATTGTAATTTTAGTACAAGTATTTGCATGTAACTACTTTCACAATGCTTAATCCTTTTCTTTTATTTTTACGAAAAAAGATGTCATCGACAGATTTATTACAAGTGATTCAGTTATTACTTGTATTTTACCTGCAGCATTCTGCTATGTCATTTCCTACGTTATATTTCTACTATTATAACCCGTCCATTGTTTCATCCCGTCATTCATATGCTTTTAGGCAATAAAATTGTCTAGCCTAAGTGTTTGAACATGTAACGCAAAAGAACTGTTTACTGAAAATGTAGTAGAAGACTTGTTTTGCTCCAAGTTTTTTTAGTCGTTTGTATGCAAGGGCTCAGGTTGAGTGATTGTGAGGTTTGCTACGAACCTCAGTGGTTGCACCTCAAACTTGGGTTATTGTATGGTTATATATATATAGGTTATATTAAACTGTATGCACGTTTGACGACGATGTTGTAGAATGGAGGGTGAATGAAGATCACGCATCTCAAAAGGCGTTTTTATCGGAAGCAGAAGCAGCGTATGTTCGTCATATAACGACGATACTGAAGATTGAATGAAAATCCCAGAGTTGATTGCATGCTTTCGTTAGAAGCAAAAGCAGCTACACTAGATGTTACCCAAGCGAGAGTTGACCGTTAGACCTCAAACTTGGGTAATTAAACCTTTATTCGAACAATATACAGAAATATTACATCAAGACGACAATAGCGATAAATTAAGAATCAAGACAATACGATTATCATGGAAAATTGTACGAGATCTAGTGAGACAACGATAATTACTGTAATAGCGAAGGTGAACATAGGTTATGTTAGGGATTATGAGTAACGAGTATGAAGAAGTATACTCACTGCATCCGCTTATATAATGAATAGGCGGAGATTTCCATCTGTTGAAATAATGTACTTTTCAGTTCTTTTTCAGGAGCAACTCGAAATATCGAAATAATCATGACTTTTATGACTCAAGACATTTGGACTTTCACTCGCCTCTCCTCCATTCCTAACTTTCTATATGATGACTCGGAGACCAGAAATTAATATGATATATGATATGTTTTTTCTGTGTAATTTGCGTGATGAAGCACAGATTACTCCGCAGAGTATTCTCTGCAGTTTGTGCTATTTTTGAAGGCAATTGCCTTAAAGTTCGGACAGAGAATTATTTTTAACTGCGATAGGTAAAAGCTGTAAAAATTAACCACACATGCTATGCATTTAGTTATAGCACTCATGTTTTACCATGCAGCTTAGTTACCAAGGAATCAGTAAATTTACAAAGTGGTGAGCAATTCAAGCTGAAGAAGACACTTGGAATTAGTAAACAGCTATGGTTCCAAACTCTAATTTTCTAAAAATATTGTGTGTCCATAGGGATCGAGTTGTGATTCTGTTAGCTGTGCTTCTACTGGGTAATGAATATGTTATAGATCAAAACAAAAATAACATTACCTTTGTAATGCTCTGACATTATGCAATGGTAAACAGAGCTGTTTGATCAAGACAAAAGGTAGTGTTTGATAGAATCATTGTTTCTCATTCCCCTTTCATGTTTTCGACTAGGAGAATCAGAGGACGCTTAAGGATATTAAGTGCTCAAAAGATATTCTTGTAAATGAGTAGGAAGAAAAACTCATTCTATAAATGAAGACAAGTCTTACGTGTGCCCAGGGTGCTCTATAAACATGGATAGCGGTAAGAAGATAAATATCGGGAGCGTTCAATTCTTGTGTGATACACCACGCATTCATCTTCAATGTGATATCGTCGATATGGCTGAGTCGCGTCTGATCTATGCAGTAGCTTGAGATGACCAAATTCTACCAGTTAGGTGCTGTTCATTCTCAATATCTAATGGCATCCGAAAAGCTATTGCTATCTTCACATATCACTACTGTTACGTTGAAGGATAGAGGAGTAAACTGTAACATTTGATAAGGAACTACTCTGTGTAAGTGATGGCTTTGGAATTGGCTTTTTTGTGTTGAATTTAGAAGCAACTGACAGTACGATTTCGTTGCTGACATTTGTGATAAAAAGTTTCTTTGCAAGGGTGTATTGCTGATTACTGCGATCTCCGGTGCTTTAATTTATTTTAAACTTGACCATTATAATGGGTACAGCTGGACTAGTTTGGTGAACTACCAGTCCTTCACCAGTGATAATACCGTCAATATATTCTTAAGGCTGGTGTGTGTCAAAAAGTATGTCTGGTGAGTATGCTCTTTTTTCGTGCACTCTACGTTAGGTTCTATAGAGAATTTCGGAGAGCATCTTTCAGTACATGCACTGAGTATTAACTTCTCCTTTATCGATTAGTTGATGTATAGTTACGTAAATGTTTTCTAGTATTTTACGTTGCTCTTGAATAAAGTAAGATTTTTCATGTACTCAGGAAACAAGCACCTTGAAATTATAATATTTTGCATGGCGCTTTGATAGCTATTTTAGTGAGTGGAAATTTAATTTCTTACAGGTATTCGTTTTAATGAACTCTGCAGGTATTTCAATTCTAGTATGTCTGATAGGTTGTGATTATGTTCATTTTGAACTCCCAGAAGTTACCGCACTGCTATGTGCTTTAACCGAAAGAAGGCATGGGAATCTTGGGTGATTGGAGATTTTTTACAGTTATGTTGTTAGAGTACGCGTTAGTTACTACATTAAACTCAGAAGATTTTTATGATGTGATTGATTGCTCTATAAGTGCCTCAAAGGCGCTAATGGGAGAGTAGAAAAATCTCATACACTCTAATGCGTTTGATAGAGCCTACTCCGCGGTATTACAATATGTTGAATGTTTTCTCCTGACATTTGGTTGTTGGCCCAGTTCTTAAATCAATTCTTCTTAAACTTGCTCAAATTTTTATGTTAATTTTCCAAGGACGTCTGCTGCTTTTTCTGGTTATATGTATCTATGTATGTATGTATGTGGGTATGTGGGCTTGCTAGTACTGGCATTTCCCCCTTCACTGATGTGATGCTGATTCTCTCTTTTTCATCTCTAATACTTGTTAGAATTTTTTTCGCTTGTAATTGGTAATAGTTTGGTGAGGAGATATAGTGCTTATGGCTTTTAGAGTCGGCTATATAAGTAATTTAACATGAGATATTGTTTTTTGTACTAAAGAAGCAGCGCACTTGTACTCTTTTGCTTAAGGTGATCCGCAGTCCCGCTTGGTAGTAGTTCAGCTAATGCTACAAATTGTAACCAACTAGTCTGCAACGTCGGTGATCTGTATATCGGCTTGTCGGTAATTAAATCAAACCTGGTAACTAAACCTTTATTCATATAAACTGCTACAGTAACAATGTGTTGAAGTTAACAATCCGAAACGTTTCTATATATGCTCTACTAACTATGATAGGTTATAATGGTTTTGTTTTTATGTTTGTGTGTGTTCACTCGGGTTCGGTAGCCGTTAAGTTTGCTCCAAAGTTGAGTTATTTCACCTCAAACTTGGATAATTAAACATTTATTTAAACAAATAAAATATTACATCAAAACTACAATAACGACAAGTCAAGAACATACATAATAAGATTATCCTAGAGGATTTGTGAGGATGTGGACATGCAATTACATAACAATTATTAACCAAATACAAAGGGTAAGAGTGATATACCAAGATCCAAAAGAATACGTTATGAATCATGGGAATTGTATGAGGCTTGTAATGTAATGAAATAACGACAACCAATCCAACAGTAAAGGTGAAACGAGATTGTGTTAGAGGTAATGAGTAAGGAGTACAGAAGAGATGTTTGCTGTGGGTGCTTATATAGGGGATATAGGAGTGGGTGGAGACTAGAGATGTTGAAATAGTGTCCTTTTCTTATGTTGGTACGAGAGGCTAATTACAATGTCGAAACACTTATGACTTTTTATGAATTGGGACATTCTCACTCTCACTCGCCTCTCCACCAATGCCAGCTTTCGATACGATGTCTCAGAGACCAGAAATACATACGATATATATGACCATAGAAATCCATATGACTTTCCCTTGCATGTAATTCGAGTGATAAAGTAGAGATTACTTGACAGAGTAATTACTTGACAGTATGCTCTACAATGTTCCTCATGATGCTCATTTAATCGTAAAACTTGGAAGCTCGTGGGGATACTATTCCGATGGGTTAACTCAATTATCAATCACAGCTAACGACTCGAACCAGATGTCCAAAACTGAAATGTGGTCCGATACCAGCTTTGACAATGTTCATTAGCTGCGCTCCTACTTCAGACTACAAAGAAGAGGAAATCAAAGCATTCTATATGGACTTCGAGAAGTTCTATAGAGAAGACCGCAGATTTTACAAAGTCAGCGCGACTTCAACATTAAAAATGACTGTAGAAGAACGCCTGAGGAACGTCACATTGGGACCCATGGATTCGAATGAAATGAACGGGGGAAGCGTCTACCAGAATTTATCTTGACGAATAAGATGTTCCTTGGTAACTTTCAATTTTAAAAGCCTCTATCCCTACGATGGACGTGGGAGTCTTCTAAAGGAGAGTACCATAATGAAACAGACCACGCTATAGTAATTAACATGTTGAATATCTAATGTTTTACACAAGATCCGATCATCGCCTCCATCGTATCAAATTTTTCTCTACACGCATTTAAAAAAAAAAGAAATCCCAAAATAAAAACAAATTGGGATTTATAGACTCTTTAGCTAGCTTTTGGAAAACACCGTAATCGACAACATTGACGAGGAATATGGATGGATCATCAAGCAGAGAGCAGAGAGAGACGCCGAGAGTTCGATGACTACTGAAAAACGTTTGTCTTCAAGAGCTCCTGAGTTGATTTGCCAAGGTGAAGCAACCTAAGCCGCAAGCAGTCACTGACTAACGTCCGTATTTTCGAGACGCTGCAAAAAACGATAAAAGCAGATCTCAGGCAGGGAAGAGATGAATAAAGTAGCTGAGGCTGCCAAAAACATATGCTACGGCCGCCGATGCTCACAAAAAATCAAAATCAAATCACATGACGAAGATACCTGTTCTCCGAAGCCAGGACAAAACACTTATCTCTTCCAAAAAGGTAATGGGAAATTTCTCTATTTCCATAGTTGTGCTGAGATGGCCGCAAAACTCGGAACCTCAGGCGGGACTCGTACTCGCTTTGCGTTTTGCGGCCATCTCAGCACAACTATGGACATTATAATATCATTGCAAAAATGCAATTAAATAAAAATTACGAATATGTCTAAAGTTTCGGGTTATCCCGCAGTTATCAGCTTAACTGGATGTAATGCCGATATCGGCTCGCCAGATAGTGCCCGTTAGCGGGCGAGTGCTGACAACGGCACCCATTTACTATAAGTGAAGCATTGAGTGGTCGCAGATCAAGGGCCTCGGTGGTGTAGTGGAAAGCACGGCAGACCGGATACCTGTAAGTGCGGGTACGAGTCCCGCCTGAAGTCCTGGGTTTTGCGGCCATCTCAGCACAACTATGGGCATTGTAATACCATTGCAAAAATGCAATTAAATAAAAATTACGAATGTCTATGATCTGGCTATGGTTTTTATCTGGTTATTTTTGATAGCCACATTCGTCTACCTTCTTTTAAGGAGAGGAAATACGATTATCTTGTTCAAAACGTGATCAAATCCGAAACTAGACATGCTATTTCGTCCGTAAGAAATAGTACAGCTTCCTGGCCAGACAAGATTAGACCAGAACATCTTAAGAATCTACTGCCAGTTTTCATTAAAACACTGGCTTGACTCTTCACACGACACCTCCACTAGCAGGACCGTGTTGCCACACAAAAAAGATGTTTACGAGTCACCATCTGCCTGTTGTCGGTGGTCTATAAGCTTCTCACACGAGTCATCCTCAAGACAATTGGCAGAATATCTTGACTGTAACTTTGTTCAGCAATACTCGAGGTTGGTAAACAGCGTTTTATTGAAAAGACAATAGAACACAGAAACGTTTTCAGGCCAACGTTTCGGCAGAATCGCCTTCATCAGAGCCTGAGAAGATCTATGTCAATTGTGTGCTCTATTCAATCAAACACTATCGTTGATCTTGCAGAAGAAAAGCCTAATCTAAAGTTTTAACACCCAGTCAAACCCACATCATCCCAAATACTCACCTTTAAAATAGCTTTCCTCTGTTATTTATGGAAGCAACCGTTTATAGAGACAGCATGGAGAGTAATGTCTGATGTATGGGGCTAGGTCATGCATGTCAACAAGGCACTCGTCTTTCATGTTCAATTTTGGAGCTCTGGTATTTATCCAGAGCGCTTCCAAAAACTTTCGCTCTGGTGTTCTTATTTCTTGCTCAAGGATTTTGATATTAAGTTCAAAATTATTCAATATATATTATTTATTCTTATTTTGTTTCATTATTATTTTATTTATTATTATTTTATTATTATATTTCAATATATATTATTCATTATATTTTATTATTTTAATATTATATTATTAATAATAGATATTTATTATTCAACCCCATTTATTTTTTCCTTTATATCTGATGAAGTAAGCATAGCTGTCAAGCGATGCTTAAAATAGGCAAAATTAGAAAATTTGGTAACGATTAATGAAATCCCACCAAATTCTCTTGAACACCAATTTATTCGCAACCGTCTGTACGACCGCTTATGCATAACGAAAGCGTGCATCATATGCCCAAATGGGAAAAGCGGTGATTGCCTGAGGTCAGGTACAATATACCTGATCTCATGCAAAACTTGCGTTGAGGAATATATTGGTGAAACGGGTCGTCCCCTATGTGTTAGAATAAAAGAGCAGCTAGATGGAGAAACAAAACTTAGGATAAACACCCCACTAGGTGCACATAGGGTTGAGAAGCATAACGGGGTCGATTTTGAATTAAAAAGTCAAAATCCTTGCGCAAGAAATAAGAACACCCGAGCGAAAGCTTCTGGAATCGCTCTGGATAAATACCAGAACTCCAAAGTTGAACAGGAAAGAGGAGTGCCTTGTGGATATGCATGACCTAGCCCCATACATCAGACATTACTCTCCATGCTGTCTCTATAAACGGTTGCTTCCATAAATAACAGAGGAAAGCCATTTTAAAGGTGAGTATTTGGGATGATGTGGGTTTGACTGGGTGTTAAAACTTTAGATTAGGCTTTTCTTCTGCAAGATTAATGTTTGTTGTGTTTAATTGAATAGAGCACACAATTGACATAGACTTTTTTAGGCTCTAATGAATGCGATTCTGCCGAAACGTTGGCCTTTTTCTGTGTTCTATTGTCTTTTCAATAAAACGCTGTTTGCCAACCTCGAGTATTGCTAAATAAAGTTACAGTCAAGATATTCAATTTACAAATGCCGAGGTTAAAAGATAGCCGATCCTGGAAACGATTATCAGAACATTAGACGTAGAACAACCAGTTGGCAAGCAGGGTTTCAAAAAGGGTTTTGTCGAGAATACTCTTTCGAGTGGTCTCTACCTTATCATTTGAATCATGTAATTATATTATTTGCCTCTCTCTCAATAGTTATACGCAAATGTCCCAATTCACGAAGGATCATAAGTATTTCAACATTTAGACTCCGCCAACTCCTACATCCCCTATATAAGCAGCCGAAGCAAACATATAATCATCTCCTTACTCACCTCTAACACAATCCCTTTCGTCTTTACTATTGAGGTGACTGTCGTTATTTCATTACATTGCAACTCTCATACAATTTCTATCATCCATAACGTATTCTTTCGGATCTTGATATATCACTCTTACCTGTCTGATTAATAATTGTCATCTTTTTAATTGCTAATTCATAATTAATTAATTCATAATCATAATTGCTTAACCATATTTTCACAAATCCTCTGGGATAACCTTATTATGTATGTTCTTGATTTATCGTTATTGTAGTTTCAATTCAATGTAATATTTTGTTTGTTTAAATAAAGGTTTAATTACCCAAGTTTGAGGTGAAATAACTCAACTTTGGAGCAAACCTAACGGCTACCGATCTCCGAACCCGACTGAACAAGGTTTACCATGATTGACCATATTCATACACTCAAGAAGTATTACGGAAATATTACTAATCACTCTATCATACATTCTGTAGCAAACATCCTCCATAACGGAGTATGCTTGCTACTTACATGTGACAAATATCTGTCATTAGGTGTCAAATATTACATATATATTAATTGTGGTAATGAGTCATTGCATCGAAAGTTGGAAATAGTGGAGGCAAGTGAAAGTGCAAGTGTCCCGATTCATAAAAGGTCATAATTTAGATGTTTTCTGGAAATGAACTTAGCTGACGATCATAAAAAGGACATTATTCCCTCATACCGAAGTCTCCGCCCCCTTCCTATATAAGCAGGTACGATAAACATTTCCTCCATACTCTCACTCATGGCTCAACCCAATCTTCTTCCACCTTTGTAATTAAACTGGTTATCGTTATATCTATAGCAAATATTGCTACTATCCACTCCATTCCAACCCTCCTGTCACCTATCACTACAATCAGTATCATATCACTCTGATAGAATCAATCTATAAATGCATAACTCCACTGCACCTGATGACACTTCTTCCCTTTTCGACCTTTCCACTGTCAACTTCACTTTCGACTGTCACTTCTTTGGAACTTCACTTCCTTCGGACATTCTGCTCCCTCTGCTCTTGTGCCTACAACCTATTCTCCTCGACTTTGTACTTCGACGTAGTCTTGAACTTGGACTACGACCTTTCTCCATCCACGCATCCATCGACAAACCCCTCGACATATCACGCTCTTCACTTCCTCTCAGGGAGGTTCACTTTCATAGACACACTCTATATTGTATCACTATCGATACGCTAGTTTGTGTTTATATTGTATTATTTGATAAATGTTTATTCATAGAAGTTTGAGGTTCATCACTTTGGAATAAACTGTACGGCTGCCGAACCCAAGCCAATATAATATCATTGTATTATAAATCTCGTAGAATTGTTTGTGTTAATTCTATTGCGTTAGTTCTCGATTTATCGTTGTTGTAATCGTGATGTAATATTTTTGTGTATTGTTTAAATAAAGGATTAATTACCCAGGTTTGAGGTATAGGCCGCAATCAAATTAAGGACCCGCGTGGCAGGCGAAGGTACGAAGAGCCCACAAACAGGAAGAAACCTATACACATTCACTGATCTTTCAATTTTGTAGAGACGGAAGCTGTCATGGAAGCGTTGACTAATCAAGCGCTTATTAGGTGAGTCGGACACGTGACGCTCATGAATGAAAACCGGTAGACACGAGCTGAAAATGATTGGATACCATGAACATTAAACGCACCGCAAGACCACCAGCGCGATGGTCTGACCTCTTCATCAAGGCCCTGGATAGGCATTATTCTGCTCATTGAATCTCTAGAGCAAAAAGCATTCATTGGATTACCTTCGCACGCGATAAAAACAGATGGAAACTTTGTTGGTGCCCGATTGACTTAGTCGATAATCAAAGAGAATCCAGGTAATCAATTATTGTTAGATTCCCGGTGTCTACAACATCCATAACTAATGAAAACGAATAATGAGACGTAGAGTTTGGAGACTAAGAGACTAGACTACGTTGACTGTACTGCTCGTACAAGACATGTCTGGTGCTACCCTCTTTGTGGAGCAGTTAATTGCTCCTAATGACCTTTCATCTTTTGTAAAGCCCTCCTAATGACCTTCCAAGACATACGTCAGGCACGGAAATTTACATTCCTTGTTCTCTCCAGTACACAAGTAATTCCCATGTACGTTCCCCAAGCCGCTCGTTTCCTTTTGTTAAGCTCTGGTACTATGCTAATCATATCGATCTCACGGCCTATATACATAGATAACTCACTTAAAGGTATTATTTTTGTTTAACGTAAATGGTACACCAAAAACTTATCGTATTTCAACAGTATCAATAGTGACGCTAGTTTTTCCACAAAATTGTTGAAGTCGGGCGACTTTTGTTTTGCTAGAGTCGTGTAACGAATGCAATATTATTAGTAAGCGAAGATTGTGAAGTTGCCAAATCTTCAGAGCAGTAACGATTAGTTGACTCAATGTTACTTTGTCGAACCTCTCTTTTCTTATTGAAGGTACCGTTATGATACAGTAATACCTTGGTAGTGAAATTTTTGTGTAGCTCACATACGATTATGACGTCGCAGGTGAGAAGTACTTAGTCAACACTCTTATTATCACCTCAGCTTTCAACAGAGTCAAAAGCGTTTTTTAGACCGATGAAGACGATACGAAGTAGACTTTTGTACTCTCATGATACGTTTATGAATATCGTGGTTGTGCGAATATGGTCTGTCATGCCAAACTATATCAGAAATCCTTGCTCACGTAGTTGTTCGTATCTTCGTCCAATGTTACACCTTTACCTGTCAAGGATGATACATGTGAAAAAAGATACAGGATACAAAAAAGGATACACCTTGGCAGATTGAGCGATAGTCGACAATTACGTGAGCACTACATTTTTAGAGCAAACACAATTCTGATAGTTCTTCATTTACTTGGAACTTTGCAATCTGACAAATTTAGCGTCATAACCGAGCCAATGCACTAATGGGCACTGCTGCTGCAATCTTCAGATGTTTTGCTTTATAAAACAATTCAATAGTTTTTTCGTTATCACATGAAGTGAGATAAGGTTATCGCTGAGACTAGAAAAAAATAGAAATTTTAGACGATCCTTCCTATTTGGTTTCTGGAAGCAGTCAGTGTTGCATCTTGTCAGCGTACGGCGATTGTTCTGATTTTGCAATTAATGAGACATCGATAGGTATTCTAAAAACACTTCCCAGCCTAATGTGTCCCATCCGTCAGTTCTGCTATGCTTCCCTTGAGTTCTTTTATCGCTATTCTTCAATGCTTCGAAACTACGGACGTTATTTAGTATTTGACTAAGGAGCCATTAGCTAATGCATGTTGATATATAAGCTCCTGTGTTCTTAAAAACAGGCTCCTCTTGGTAATCACCAATCTGTCGACATTCATCACTCTCGTGAAGATGCTGGGTTAGCCGGTCGTACTCCTTATCGATGTTGGAAGTGATAATATCCTCTCAAAAATCAACTAGGAAATTATATAAACCACAACTCTAACCCTAATATCAATTCGCGTTTTGAAAACTGCAAAAGTAATTGTTGCGAAGAAGGCGAAAATCGGATCACGTATAGAACTTTGGACCAACTGCGATATCGTTGGATATAGCCTTCTATTCACTATGACGTAGGGTATTTGGTCTAAGTTTAGTGGAGACTTATGTAGTCATTTCACGGAGAAGTTCGCTTAAAATTATGAGTTACCATTGACTATCTTGTAGCCGCCCACTTCATTCCATTCGAGTCCATTTCGAGTTCGAGTTCCGAGAAAACTTCATTTATGCATTTTTTTATTGCTTATCTTAATGCTAAAATAGTTCACATAATATGCTTTTATTTCATCTCTATTCCAATTTTCGCATAACATTCTCAAGAGTGGCTGTGAACAACTTTGGCACAATATTATCGCCTTGTCGAACCCCTCTTTTTACGTTAATGATGATGTCTTTATAGAGCGGGTTAATTTTGGTTGATAGTGAAATTTTTATGTAGCTCACGAAGAATCTTGATATACGGAGTTGGAAGCGCTTGATTTGTCCATGCTTCCGTGACCGCTTCTGTCTTAACAGAATCAAAAGCTTTCTTTAGATCGATGAAGGGGAGACTTAGTGGTTTCTTATACTCTCGTATTACTTCTATGAGTCTTGTGATCGTGTGAATATGGTCCATCGTGCCAAACCCTTTTCGAAACCCTGTTTGCTCACGTGGTTGTTCTTCGTCTAGTCTTCTGCCAATCCTGTTGAGGATGACTCGTGTAAAAAGTTTATATACGATTGACAACAGGCAGATTGGACAATAATTACCAATGTCGTGAAAGTCTCCTTTCTTGCGCAGCACCACGGTCCGCTTGTTTTCCATTGACTTGGAATTTTGCACTCGGACAGGTAGCGTGTGAAGAGTCGAGCCAGCGTTTTTACAATAACTGGCGCTAGATTTTTAGGTTTTTGGTAGTAAAATTTTTATATAGGTAGAGAGTGGGTATTCGTAGGTAGAGAGTTGCCATATGAGATAATGACACACATTCTAATAGCAAAGTAAAAGGGGTTTGAATTAGGGTTATGAATGAAGTATATGGAAGACATGCTTACTGTAGCTGCTTATACAGGAGGGGGCGGAGAATAGAGATGTTGAAATAATGTTGCTTTCTGATGTTGATACCAGAGGTTAATTGAGATGTCGGTACCAGAGGCTAATGACTTATGACATTTTATGAATCCGGACGTTAGCCTATTACTTGCTTCGATATAATGACTATTAAAAGAAAAGAAATTAATATGGTTATATGGTATGTTTCTACTTTGCGTATAATTTGAATGATAAAGTAAAGATTGTGTGCTGTATTGCTGTCGTTTCAATTTTAGAGAATGACTTTTTGAATGGTATTATATTTGTTGTGATAGATCTGGCTGCTGTGATACAGGTATAAACCTTCGGCTTTTCGTTGCGAGAAAAGCTTGGAAAGTATGGTTGAGTGCAAGTTAGCCATGCTTCACATACAAGCTTTATGGTTGTTTAGATGGTCGCTGTAAATACACACTGAGAGGTTTTCATCAACGTTTTACAGCATATATTGGCTCGCCGTAAAGTTTATCCCAAAGTTGGGTGATGTACCTCAAACTTCTATGAATAAACCTTTATGAAAACTATACAATATAAACACAAACTAACGTATTGATAGTGATGCAATATAGAGTGTGACAATGAAAGTGGATCTCCCTGAGAGGAAGTGAAGAGCGAGATATGTTGGAGAGTTTATCGATGGAAGTGTGACTGGAGAAAGGTAACAGTCCAAGTCCAAGACCACGTCGAAGTACAAAGTCAAGGACCAAAAGGTTGTAGGCAGAAGAGCAGAAGGAGCAGAATGTCCAGAAGGAGCAAAAGTGAAGTGTGGTGCAGTGGAGTTATGCTTTTATAGATTGATCCTATCAGAGTGGTATGATATTGATTGTACTGATAAGTGACAGAAGGGTTAGAATGGAGTGGATAGTAGCAATATTTGCTATACAGCAGGTCTTGAGTCACAGAGCAAAGCAGTGGTACTATACAGAGTAAGTTAGAACAGCATGTATTAATTTATAATTCAACAATATACAATTGTATGTAGCTGGTTATGTAGTGAATGATTGGCCAATACACCAGATTGTAGTGAATGTTTGGCCAATGCACTAGTTTTGTAGTGGTCGCTTGGCCAATGCAACAAGTTGTAGTGTAGTGGCCGATGTGCCGGAATTGTATTGGAATCAGTGACAGTGAATATTCTAATGCTCTCCGTGAGTAGTTTGCCACGCGGGTCTTTTGTACTGCTCGCCTCGAACATGCGTAATGGAACCTCAAACTTTTGTAATTAAACCTTTATTTAAGCAAAACATTAAATATTACATGAAGAATACAATAACGATAAATGAAGAACATACATAACAGGATTCATAAGGATGTGATTATTCAATCAGATAACAATTATTTATCAGATACAGAGAATGATGTGTGAAGATAAAAGGAATACATCATGACTTATTGAGATTGTGTGAGACTTGTGATATAATGAAATAGTGACAACAAATTCAATAGTAAAGGAGAAAAGAGGTCGATAATGAGTAAAGAGTATGAATAAGACGTTTACTGTAGCTGCTTATATAGGGAGGGGGCAGAGACTAGAGACATGTAAACATTGTATGTCCTTAATGAATTAGGACAATTGCGTATGATTATTAAGAGAAAGCCAACAATATAATTGCTATATTGCTATATTGCTATTCTGTCTCATATGCTCAGTGCGATGACGAGGTTCAATTCAAATAACAAATGAGGCTGTATGAGTTGCATGTTGGGTTTTGTGGTTTTTGTGTGGTGTCTAATAGTTTATGTTAATTATTGTATTCACATTGATATTTATTGCAGCTCTAAAATTTTTCAGGTCTGTTATAACCAAGCATTGGCGTTACTTATAATCTGTCAAAGATTGTTAAAGTCACATTGGCGTGAGTTGTAGTCGAGCTGTATGAGTCGTTGCTGTAAATCCTAATACTTGGATTTATTCTGTTGATTTCATTAAGAAAGTAAATGAGCTAACTACTCAACTATGAAACTGAGGTAAGTGCTTAGGTTCATACCTTTCAATAATGCTTTGACAAAATTCTGATTTGTTTTAAATTATAGAATGTTGGAAAATGGAATGCTTTCGCTTGCATGAATACAACATACAATTGCTGAAACACGAAGGATTTTGAAGAATGGGATATGATTAAGACGCCTCAGTTAAATTGTTTGCAAAAAGAGGCTCAACAGCTATTCATGAGTTGCTATTTGTTCCTGGATTCTTTTCTGCATACGTAGTCGGTATTGTATCCTAATATTATTAAAGAATACTTGTTCATTTTTTATTGGTTTATTGTTTTGGTTTTACGCGTATGAATGATTGATATTCTTGTGTTATGTTTAATTATTTACTTTATTTCATGAAAGTTATAGCGACTCTTCATAGTTTTTTGCTTATCTAGGCTGTAATATGAAGTGGAAATATTCTATGAATAAGCTCAGTGGTAAACAGCTTGAGAGTATGTGTCGTCTTCAATTCTATTTTCTCTTGTAAGTTTTTGCAGAGACGTTTTTAATTGCTGCTAAGAAGTTCTAGTTATTGTGAATTCTCTTCAGGGGCCATATCATGAAAAATACTTTGATTGTGAAGTTGTACGACTGCATTGTTCATCGTCGCACTGCTGAAGCCCGACGGAGTTGTAAACTATGCTTAAAGTACGCCATTTCCTCTTG
>KN716287.1:195024-230776 GCA_000816705.1 Dictyocaulus viviparus | reverse complement strand
GAAATTACCGCTACTTACATGCTTCATCCGTACTTACCTGCCGCTTGCGTCGTCTCATCTCCTATTTAGCTCCCTCTCCGCTTCGTCCAGCGAAGCACATAAAATGGTAATAAACGAATGAGACAAGAACAAATAAAAGCAAAGAAGAACAATAGAAAACTTACCCCTACTTACCTGCCGCTTCCGTTCTTCTCCGCTCCTCTTGGGCTCCTTCCTCGCTTCGTCCAGCGAAGCACCTGACATTGGAAATGAATAATTAAAATAAAAAAAAGCAACAACAAAAGGAAATGAAAAGAACTTACCGCTACTTACCTGTTCTATCCGAACATAGCTTGTCCTCGATGAGGCAAATTATTAACGCAATATATTAACACTAACTTACCATTAGCCATAGCCTTCTTAGTCCGATTTCCTGGTCCTGTGGGTCCTCTCCTCATCGCCGATCCTCTTTTGCCTAAAGTCAATAGCCTTAAATACTAGAAATAGACATATCGCAATCGTAATACATCAATCATTACCTTTTACCCTAAGCCATAGCCCTACCATTGAAAATTCTTTAGCGACACTGTCCTTTCCCTATCGCCGTACTTATTTTTCCTAAAATCAATCAATAACTTTATGATAAAGCAAACCGAAGAGGAAAGAGGCAATATATAAACCAGTATCCAATAAACCATAACCAGTACATAAACCTTCACCACCGATTTACCTCAGCCTTAGCTTTCCTACTCCAGTGTCCTTGTCGACGTGGTCCTTTCTTATTGCGTTACTATTTCACCTAAAATCGATAACTTTAAGATTGAACAAATGCTATGAAGAGGCAGAAAAAGAAACAAAAAAAAACATGACCTATCATCGATCCATCCACTCTACGCACTAGATGTTCTTCCTCGTCGATGGAGTCTTCTCCTTTTCCCTCGTGTCTCCTCTTCACTTCGTCCACATAATAAGTAAACAAAATTTGTAAACAGCAACATTGCAGAATGTATATGATTAGTACAGCAAACCTTGAAAAGTAGGAATTTTGTTGTTTTCAAATGTTTTACTTTTTATTTTATTTAATAATTTGAATTTCATTTGTTTGTGTTATTTTATTTGATTCAATCTTTTTAGTATTTTTCTTTATTTTCAAAAGTTTTATTTTTTGTTTAATTTTTTTAGATTTTTTGTTATTATATTCTTTCTGTTTTACATTATTATTTTTTGACTTTGCCATTATTTACGATTCTTCTTATTTTTCTTTTGCTTCATTTTTTGTTTTTTTCATGCATTCCCTTCTTTATTTTTATTTTTCCACTTCTTAATTTCTTACAATTTTATTCTTCTGTTTTAGTTTCTTTTTAATTCCTAAATAGTTTTCGTTTTATTTTATATTTCATCTTTTAAGGTTCTTAAATCTTCTTTACCTTTTTTCCAATTTAGTTAATTGTTTTTTTTTTTGTAAAATTTTCCCTCTTCTAATTTTTTTTTATTTCTTATGTTTCAATTTTCACAATGTTGCGTTTAAAATTTTTTTATTTATTTCTTATATTCTCTTTATTTATATATATTTCTTCAGTTTCCATCGATTAGGATTTATCGTTTTATTATTTTAATTTACGTTATTTAACACGATTTTTTATTTTGTTTATTTATATGTATTTTTGATATTAAAAGGATATTGATATTTTTCTATTTTAATTTTTTTTAATTCTTTTGTTTTTTTGATTTTTTTCCTGCATTTTTGTTATGTTAATCGGTGTTTTTTATCATTGATTTATTTTTCGAATTTTTTTGCTTGTTTATTAAAAATTTTTCAGTTTTTTTCAAAAACGTCTGTCTGTTTCTTACATCTTATTTATTTTATTATTTATTTTTTTTCAAAACTTTTTAACTTTACAGTTTTTTTATATTTCATTTACATCCTATTATAAAAAAGCATCGCAATCAAAAAAACAACATGAAAACGCGAAAATATTACGTCACGAGGAAAATGAACAAATAAAATAGAAATGTAAATTGATTGGTGCTTTTAAACTTGCCGCATCTAGCGCGAATTTGGCGGGCCAAATGATGATGTATAATGTATGATAATAATGTTAATATAATATAATGTTAATATAATATTATAATGTATGATCTACGATAACGTCAACGCAAAATGTCGAGTGCCATGAATCGTTCGGAGATCGATAAAACCGCTAACGTATTATTAAATTGTCCTCATTCTCTTGCATCACCTCACTGATTCATTATAAACACCAACATTACGTATATTGCAGTTTCAACATGATGTTTATTGTTGTTTTACTATATTTATTATTTTTAATACTTATCGTTTTTTTAGTTTATTCAAATTTACAAGTTGAATGATGCTGTCTTTTTTCCCTCCTCAAGCACATCGTGCTCATTAGCATTTGCATAGCATTTCCAACAATATGACATCATTTTCATTGTAAACTGTAATCGCCTCTGATTGCTTGTCAAGTCACTCAATGAATGCTCAATTATAACTTATCACTATTGGCAGTAGGTGTTAAGATAAATTATGGCACTGATTAATTTTTGCGATACAGCACCACTCATTGTTCTTTAATATCATATCATTTATCACTCTCTGTCAAGCTATTGCTATTTTTATTTATTAGATTATTTGTCAATTTTAATGGCAGGATTAGTACAGGATCAGTGGACCGAGCAGAACCTGCGCATTAACCCAAACTTGCTTATCACCTCCTACCAAAGGCGTAATAAGCTTCCTTCTCACTGTTCTTCACAGACAGCATTATAGCAATACGAAATGCTCTTGCTCTATAGAGAATGTTTTCTATATCGTGCTTGATTTCGTTAGCAGGCATCGGAACATATACTGTGGATATTTCTGACACTAACATTTGTGTATTGTAAATACAGATCGTCGCTTCATTCGTGTATTGTAGGTATAGATCGTCGCTTGCGGTGCTTTTCTGCCGTGGCAAAATATTGGTGCACTTGAGGAGTTTGCCAATCTACCCGAAGTGGGATGGAACTTATTTATATTATTTATAGGAGGCGACTCTTAATCGTTTTCCATATACCTTCTACAGGTATTTGACCGATTTTACAATGTACGCGATGAAATCGTCATAAACATGAGTACAAGCGTGAATGCTCGCGTGTATGAATAACCTTTCTGCATACGAAAGGTATGAGCCAATCTATTGCAGTCGAATAACAGAGTCCAAATGTTGAATCTAGCCGCATTTGGTGGCAGGTGAAAGGACGTCTTTCTACTACAATTTACACCATATCCCTCAGCTATGGTTACGCCACGTATCCTTGCGAATAACGGGCCTTTGATCCTTCTAGTATATAAATCCGTAGAGTATTTCAAATTGCCCTAGGAAGAAAGAAACAAAATTTCTCGTCATCATTCCTAATTATCGCCGATAGTTCATCATCAGTATGTCTTTTAAGAAAAGAATGGAAGAAGAAAGAAAAGAAAAGAAAAAAGAGAAAGAATAAGAAATTGTTTCTTAACACGTCGGATTAAATACGCGTAACCGTTCTTATTCTTTTGAGCCTGTGTAACGTAATACGCAACCCTTGTATGATTTCCTCCTTTAATCAAAATTATTTTGTATAATGGTTAAGAAAGTATTCAAATGGTTTTGCCGCTATTTCTTGTGTGATTTCTCAGCACTGTTGTTTTTGCTCTAGATAAAAGTGTGTCATGGTTCTACTTTTGCTTTAGCATATATGTGTACCTTTAAGTTTATTTCCTATATTTTCTAACTTTCCGTGGATTATGAAGTTTGAATGTTCAATCAAGGAAGAGTTAGGCCACACCAATTGTTTGGAGTTCTGTCGGAGTTTGCAAAGCAATTGGAGTTGTGCCTCACATGTTCTACAGCTTTTAAACCTTAATATTGTTGTGAGCTTAACCTCACCAACGTCTCGCATGCATGTCACGCAATCTTGCGATGGCGTACCCTAAGAAAAATACAGAAAAAATGCTTTTAGTCAGCGTTTGTTCCTTCGAAATGGCTTTTTTATGATGGTGATAAATTTTCATTGACAAACTTACTTGACACCATCAAATTTAACTGCAAAAGCAAAACGCTGACTTATTTTTCACTTTTTATACATGTTTTAAGGATTGTTTCGTGAGTCTTTTAAGAATTAATTTCAGCACTCTTCTATAACATCGTAAACGCTCCCACTTTTCTTTGCACACAACTAAACTGAATAATGAAATTTTATCTAAATATTTGTAGTTCTTTTATTAGTAATGAGTATACCGGCGACTTCAATAGGAATCATTTCTAAACCTAACGGATCACGGTACATTAAAAAGTGTAGTCCTCTTTTTTCTTTTCTTTCTCCGTTTTGTCAAAGAAAATTTGTTGTAATTTATGTTTTTAAAGACATTATGGATTGTAATGAGTTGTTCAATTTTTTGCGGACGTTAATTTTTTACTACTGACGTCTATTCCGCATAATATACTTGGAAAGTGGTCTATACGTTCCTAACTGGTTCATATATTCACGTTGGTAATAGATTTTGTATTTTAGATTGTGTTATGGTGATTACTTGTTCGAAAGAATAAATATTATTAGGAATGGTTGATTCATCTGATTTACTCCTCTCTCTGGATCACGTGAAATACAGAAAATCGGGTGATGGACGATCGCCAATTGGACGACTCTTGCTTTACAAGTTTGCTTTTTTTATAAACCATTTTTCATATATTCTACTTTTTGTTTGTTAGATTTTTTCGAATGGTATTCGAAGCCACGTATATTGAATTCAAGAAATGTGTCTTCGGTGATTATCGACGGCGTATGGTATTTGTGGTAGTGCAATATTTACTTCAAATTAATGTAAATAAGTTGATGTATTTTCAGGGAGCATGTAGAGTGGAGAGATGATGCTGGACCTGAAGTTCTCTTTATAAAGTTCATGCAGATTAAAGGTTTTTATTGGACACTCTTTTTTATGTGGATAGTTATGTCAACTGATTAATTGATATCTTCTAAGGTCAGCGCGTTTCACCTCCTAACAAATCAAAAGTGCAACTGCAATTGGTGCTTCAAAACGATGAGCAATCTACATTCGTGTTTTTGAATCCAACCCTGGACAAAGAAGGACTTATTAAAGAACGTGATCTTTTAAAAGAAACCTTACAACAAGCTCTCATAGCGCATCGCCAAAGAGTCAATCAGGTTGTTAATAAGTGGATTTTCCTCTGATCATCTGTTTATTAATGAGTAATAAATAAAGTGGGGGACTGTTATATTGTTCAATAGGGTCAGTAATACTAAACGGTACAAACATTCTAGTCTTGTGTAATGATATATTCATGGGTTATCTGTTGATGAACACTGTCATTTTGAACTAAGTTCGAATAACATAGATGTTTTAGGAATCCGAATTTGCTAGGAGTGATGTGTTTAACGATTATTTGAGGTAATTAAGAAAACAAATGGTTCATAATATCGCCTTTAAAGCAATTGACCAAAGAATTGGTATAATGAATATACAAGTAGGCCATACGAATAGGGAAGGCAGTCGAACAAACTACTTTTTTTCATTCAATTTGCTTGATAATATAGACCTCGGTTTTTATTTCTTCAAGTATAGTTGAGTAATGAATGAAGTGATATCCAGATATATCTTAATGTTTATTATTTTATAATTATTTCTCTGATGAACCACTTATTTCTTTGTCATTATCGTTTTATTTTGAAAGTGAGCTAGATTTTGTGGATATATTTAAATTTCCTCTTATTAATTGTATCTTAATAAAAATCCTATTTAAGTTAGCAGCTGCAAATGAACACGATGTCAAACAGACTGAATTAAGAGAGAAACAGAGAATTCTCGGTGAAAATAAACATTTGGATCAGTTGTATACTCATCTGGTTGCTTCGAAACTAATTAGTGCTCAGGACTTCTGGACCGACTATTATGGATCCGTATGTTTTCGAAATCCCTATCCAGTTTTCCGAAAAATTTTTATTTCCAGTTTATTTTGGCTTTATGGCGTTTTTGTTAGGGTGGAGTCACAGAAGGCAAAACTGGTGTCAGTGGCGCTTTTTTATCGAATATTGTGCAGCAAGAAGGTACAAATGGTATTAAGCTAAATCTCAATACAGAGATTATTCAAGCAGTGTTCAATACATATCCAGCAGGTAAAAAATTGGTGGATTTATACTTTTTTTCATAATCGAGTATAATATTGAAGTTGCTGGAATTCAGTTGAAAAGAAGCATCTTGAATTAGTTCCCCATGAAATGACAGAGACGCAGTTTTGGACAAAGTTCTTCCAGTCACATTATTTTCATCGTGAAAGAGAGGTTTGGCAAAACTCAATGTTTCTTGAGGTGTTATGATGTTTGGTTCAGTTACACATTCAAAACCCTAATTCTGAGAAAGGTATATAGCCAGGTTTTTCTTCAAAGGTTTTACCAAGTCCGAATGATCCATTTTCTGATTGTGTTAAAATGGATGAGGCGGAAATGGAAAAAATTCATCGTGATGGCGTGTTCCGGAAGAGGTTCGATCTCGAGCACCTCACTGACAACGTTCTCAATGATTTCGGGGTAGAGCTCCTCATATTCCATATTTTAAGGCCTTCTTGTGTTCTAATAATTTTGATAGTGTCACGAATATATGCATCGTTAAGAAATCTGACGAAAGCAAGACGCATCAGTATAACACCCTTGTTCGGCGTTGTAATTATTTGTCAGAAAAAATATTAGTAGACTCGAAACCTACATGCGTTAAGGATTCAATAGGTGATGCATCAAGATTGATTGGATTTTCTGTACTAAATGTGAGTTTTTTTCATCTCTGCAATCTTTTTACGAATGGATTCGTATATCATCTTCAGATGGATTTCTGAAAGTATTTTTAGCAATGAACCATGTTTCTTCAGAGGTTGATCGAAGAAGATGAAAATAGGTTAGAATCTAATGAATTAGTTGAACAATTCTCACAATACGATCGCCAGATGCTTGACATCAATACAGATCACGGAGGAGTTGATGTATGTGTTGTTAAGTGGTTCGATGTTTTATATAGAATCAGCTCTTTCTTTTTTGATTATTTTATGTGTAATACTCTAATAAACACAGTATATCACTAAATGTCATTCACGTATTTGCCATCTAATCTAATGAGTAGTGATGTTTCCGTTTTCTCAGCGGTCCTACCCATCTGAGGAAGCTGCAAACTACAAGGATATTGTACTAACATTATTAGAAAGTTCTTCTGATGAGGTAAAAATCTTCAGAAGAATTGCTAAAGGGTTTGAAATATAAGTCAAAGGTTACGTTCATGTATATTAAGGACATACTCATTCCTGAGGATGGAGACCTTGACATACTTGATATGGAGGCAAGCGATGTAGTAAGACATTAGTTCCTTTTAAGTTGTAGTGACTTGCTCATAAATTATTATGATCACTGCTACTTTCTAGTGTGGTACAGATAGTGAATCAGTACTTGACTGTAGTGATCCTTTCGATTGGGGATTATCCTCTGCCCAATTCAATGAGTTACGAGCAGTTCATGATGCAGTTGCTGAACTTCTAAAGCATTTCTGGCTGTGTTTTCCACCGATAACTCAAGAACTAGAAGATAAAGTGAGTTTTAGTATAATATTTCGCATGGTAGAAATATTTCCTATTTCAATGTCATGAGGAGTTTAAGTTGCAACGCATGGCACAAACACTCCTTCATTACGAATCCAATCAACTTCACGACGCAGAACAACATTTTGGGAGAAAGAACGTAAGTTTTTGATCTGATTGTTGATTGCGTTTACTCGTTACGGATGTTGTATCATGTGAACTAGAAAGTACTCATTACAATGTTTAGGTTGAACATTGCTATCATATGCTCGCCAAAGCACAGGCTCGTTTCAAAGTTTACTCTCAAAGGAAGTCTGTACGTGGTCAATGAATACTTTTCTTCTTGTTGTTGTCGTTATACTTTGTTCTGTTTAACTTTTATATTTGTCCTTAATGCAAGATCTCTGTTATATTCTAAATTTCAAAAGTGGTGAAAACTTTGTGAATACAGTTGGATAATTAATAATATCCTCATTCATAAATGATTTACTTCCCATGCTGTTGAATCACAACTTTTATTTAAGATATGTTATATTCGTGTCTGTTGCCCAAACTAATAAGTGTCGGTATTGTATGATTGAACAGATGAGACATACGTTCACTACTGCTGTGATAGTGGATCGGTCGATCAAGTTATTTAACCTGTTGAAAGTTTCCAAGTACCAATTTCGCTACATTTGTAATGCAAGTCGACCAGAATTGGATTTTGAGTTTCTTTTAGATGATTCTAATTTAGAGGACATCAGAAGAAATATTACGTTAGTATTGGTAGAGTAACACTGCTCGTCAAGAGATAGTGTGTTTGGATATTGTTTAGAGAAAGGAAATGTGTTGGCGATATTGACGCACTGCGCACAAAATGGAATGAATTAAAAACGATAATAGATGCGAGAAAGAAGTCTGTTATAAGCGAAAAGCAATTGGAAAGAATGTGGGACGACGTAGGTTGTTTTTTGTTTCACGATTGAGTAACTGATAAAATAATAAAATTACCTGTTCTATTAACTGATTCACAGTTTTATGCTGAAGCTATGCGGATACCCAACATGTCACATCCTGATGTCCCAAAAGGTAATTATGAAAATGCAAGGGTAAGTGGTTGCTGCAATGTCTTTATTAATCTGTGATTTATGTCACATCATTAGGTTAGTATGTAAATAATATCGGCAGTTTAGTCTCCTCAACATGCATAAATTCATATTTTCACACTAGTAATTATAGAAAAGATTTGGTTAGGTGTTGTGTTCATGGGGAAAGAAACGAGAAGATGTTTGTATGTTAGCAGAAGAACTCATTAAGTCGTGGCGTACATTATTTCACCCCGTAGATGCATCAGGGGAGAAAAGTTATGCTTTCGTGGGTGAGTGCTCGTGTAATAGTTTCATTTACAAATTACACGTATTTTTGTATCATCAATTGTTGCAGGTGCCATTGCGAACCTTGAACGAGCCTTAATTGACTACGTATTTGACCGTTTATGTGTGCTTGACTTTAAACCGGTTTCCGTCTCTGATCTTGTTTCTAGAAAAATCACTGAGGCGTGTGGTGTATTTCAGACTCATTCAAAAAGTCTACAGGTAATATTTTCAAAACACTACGGCAGTTGACGCAGTATCAAGCATATGACTGGTGCAATTGTACAAATTTTTCAATTTTTCTACTGCTGCATTTTGATACTTTGCAATTTTGAAAAAGTTGTAAAATTTTCATGAGAAATTTAATGTTATTAACACATATATTTAGTATACTCGTGATTTGAAGCACTTATAACGATCATTGTATAAGCGTTTAATACAGGTTTTTGAGGTACGACATGATCGTTCACATTTTAGCGTTTCCATAATAAGATTCTCGATCAGAATATTGCATATCAAAAGATAATGGGAATGATGAGTTATTAGTTGTGCATTTGTCGGATATGCTCGAATCCTTATTTATTTTTTTCCTGTTTATGTCATGTTCAGTATTCACTGCAAAATGAACCAGATGTGGCTCTTTCTGGTACTGGAGAGATGGGCATTGCTGCTTATATGCAAAACCAAACTATTGACGAGGAACGATTACCTTTAAGATTGGTAACTATGAGCAGGTAGGTATTTTGATCTTTATCACTCCATTAGTAAAGGGAAAGTAGTACACTCATGTTGATAGGTCTTCATTATTTATATTACTTTACCAATTAATGCTAGCAAAAACAAAAGTTTTTTTTTTCGAAATCCATAGATACGTCTCTTTAAAATTAAGTCCAGTATAAGGAACGCATTTTTTTAGAAAATTCATGGGTAAGTTCTTTTTGGAATTAAGAACAAATCAGTCATTATTGTTGTAAAGTTATCGTTTTCTTGTAATTTTCCATCCTTTCGCAAGCAAATTTTCTGAGAAACCAAATGTTACCGAGCTATTTGTGTGTGTGTTTTTTTTTACTAAACACTAAAAAGAAGACTTAGAATCTATATATAGGTGTTATCGCCCTGAGCTGAGCAATTCTGCACGTGAGGCAAAGCTATATCGCGTTCATGAGTTTAATAAGGTTTGTGTACATTATTTTATTCTGTGCTCTTTGACTCGAGTTAGTCATTTTCAGATTGAAATGTTTGTAATTTGTACACCAGAACAAAGCGAAGGCGAATTGAACTATATTGTTGAAATACAAAAAGGGACTTTTAAAGCCCTTGGATTACATTGCAGGTAGGATTCTTCACAGTGTTTCGCTAACATATAGTTTTTTTTCAGACAACTAGATATGCCAACCGAAGATTTGGGGCCACCAGCTGCTCGAAAGGTTGACATTGAGGTATGGATGCCTGGACGAAAAATTTTTGGAGAACTCTCTTCTGCTAGCAATTGCACGGATTATCAAGCAAGAAGACTAAGTAGTTATATTGTTTTCTTTTTGATTATAGACTTAATAGTTTTTCCCAGCTATCCTCTGTTTTGTTCTTGTTGAAACAATTCTGTCGTTGGTCATTTAATGTTTCGCGTATTCGAGCCTTATGTAGTGTAGAATTTACCCAATTTGGTACTCAAAGCTGCTACACGGGACTTCTCGGAGGTTGTGTATTTGCGTATGTTCACGTTTGGTAGGAGACGTCAGAGTGGGCTTTATGTAAAATGTGGGTAATTGAACTTTTATTTCAGTTTTACAAAACAGTACAAGAAATAACAAATGCAACGATAGGATGAAACGGCAATACAAGTACAATAGTACTGCTAAGACCAGAAAACTTCATTTGAACACTGCTTTATGTGTTGCAATGTGTTCATACGCTGCTGAAGAGAGACGTTTTCCGAAGGCAGAATGCAGATGTTTATAGCTGGAGGTTATGTTTACCGAGGTTATCTGTTAGATGCCCCATAGTACGATTGTATATATTAGCTATACAAATGAACTTTTAATTGTGGGACGAAGGTCATCTGCTACATATCTATATACAAATACTGAGTAAACAGTATAAATTAGTCTGATTATATAGTGGTTAATTTAATTTACTCTATTTCTTGACACCTTGCAAAGAATCCTTAAATGAACACTTCAGATGGAGAGAAGGAGAAATGATGGTGAGACAGTGAAGGAGAAAAAGTAGTCGCTTTCAGTAGCGCAGTAAAGTAGCGTTTGAAAGTAGTAAAGTACAGCTATGGTGAAGCTACCATACTGTTGCTTATGATCTTTTTATCACCTACCACAGCATTTTCAGATCAGATGAAGGTAAACCACGCGATAAGCACAGTTTTAGTTTTACGTATTCCACAATATCATGAGCAACAACATCATACTATCCCACCAACACTATGAAATGTCTTGAAGATTACAACGAGTACAAGGCTCCGGGCCTTTCGGTTTGACACTACTGTTTTGCGTCAAACATGTGCGTCACGTTCCGAAAGCAAGAGGAAAGGTCACTGGGGGTATTATTGCTCTACCGAAAAGATGACACCAGGCGTCTCCCGTATAATACAAGCGAAAAAGGGAACCCGAAGTTTTGACCTGCGTCAATGATCGAAGATTGGATTTGCAACTGTACGCACAAAACATCAATGGGTTTTGTACTCCGGTCATTGTTAATAAGCCTTATGTACACAATTACCCTAATCTTCCATAGAGTTTACTCTATGGATCACCTGATATCCCGCGTGTCGAAAGATTTGCGCAAGCACCACGAAATCTTCCATTTTACCATGTTGCGCACTAGGGTAGTAAAATTGGTTTTTTCGCCTTAGGATTTCGTTGGGGCCTCGGTGAAGTGGTCTGCTCATCGGGCTGGTGGTCTTCCTGCAGTGCATTAGCTGTACTGTGAGATGCAACCACTTACGGCTCATATTCATTTGTCATCATTCATACGCATCACATGTCCGGCCCACATTCTTCAATAGCTTGGTAACAGTGCTTTTCCTATTTATTCGACGTTTCGTCTTGCTGTCCATACAATTCTTCATCGTTATGTTCCTTTTTACGTTTAATGATGGTTTGAGGTACATCCAACCATGTTTGGTATAAATCATACGGCTACTGAATTACAGCAAATATAAAACGATGGTCAATATAGAAATATAGCTTTTATCTAACTAGTGTTAATGGGTAGATACGAGCCGTAAGTGATTCCGTTCTGCTGGGCTTCAAACGCACTATGAGAAGATTAGCTAGATTACATCACATGGGTCTTAGGAAAAGGCTTATGGTCTTTCTTGGTAATATTGCACAGGATTAAGTTTGTTTGACGCACTGAAGCAATTTCGTTTAGATAATGGAATCACCGTTTCATTTTCAGATATTCGATACAGAACACGTTCCGGTGAGGTTAAGTTTGTAAACACATGCAACGGTACTGCAGTCGCCTCAGCTAGAACACTAATTGGTTTATTGGAATCATTTCAAACAGTATGCTTTTGTCACCGATCTAGTGCCTAAAACACTTTTTTCTACCATGATATATGATTTTTAGGATCGAAAAGGACTAGATGATTTGCCAGAAGTAATTAGGAGTCGCTTGAAGACAGTTCGACCTCATCCGGTGAAATTCCAGTCAGCAAAACCATTGTTGTAGCCTGATTGTATAGCTTATATTCCTAATATTTTCTAATACTGTGATGAAGAGATGATTGATTGCGGATATGAAAATGTGTTCCAATAATTTTAATGTGGCTATCGAGTGATTCGGATGGGGTTTTTCACATCAGGACATATGTGCTACTCAATTTGTTTATGAATTAAATGTGAGATATTACCGTAATTACAGATGAGTTCTCTGGACAAATTGAAGTCAATTTTCCTGCAATCTTCTTTCGTTTGATGGAAAATTGTTGTTGTTGAATTAAAATAATATTCAACTTGATTCTCTATTTCAAAAGATGAGTTTTGTATAGGTACTTTGTTGAAGTAATTAAGGATAAACAAGCTACTTGTTTTATGAAGTCGTTTCAATTGGTTTTGGTGTGTTAGCATGATGCGCTTGCATCTATGAAAAAATCATCAAATCATAAATCGCATCAAATAAGATGAGCTGTGAATCAAGAGTTTCTTCCGTGCCAGCAATTTATGATTTCAAAGTTTGCAACATCTGGAGCGGTAGACGATGTTCTAACGTAAATAGTAATGGTGGTTCGCAAAATTCTAAATGTACTGAATTCTGAGGTTGGCTGTACGATTTCTATCTTGATGTTTAAATTAATGATAGTTTGTTTATTGTAAGTGTAAGACAGTTGTGTCAGATGTATCATACATTTGCAGGCTTATTTTACCAAAAATGGTATGCTTCTATGGACTTCTTGATGTAATTTATTTCTGCTGTGTTATGGAAACTCTAATGAATATAATTCTATCCTTTGAGCTGAAAAATTTTAAAACGTATCTGCCTAGTAAATATGTCTGCGATTGTTTGTGATAAAATTTGTTTCAATGTAATGCATGATGCGGATTGGAGATGATTATGATTCTGCTACTGTTCAGGTGCAGTCGAACACGAAATTGACCAATTTGTCAATGAGAGTGCTCCAAAACATTGAACGAGGAAATAAGTCACAAAAACATAGCCTCAATAATACTTTCTCTACAATTTTCCTGCGCTTCTCTGCGGCTCAGTGACAGGTAGAGGCCAAATCAGTTCGTGGTCGCGTCTCAGGACTATTGGCCCCGGCATCCCATCGGAATCGGTAAATTAGTACCAGAGAAATCTGTGTAAGGTAACTAGCAGTAACTTGAAGACTGGTCAACTCTAGTCACTGTATAGACCAGGCTCGCATTCAACCTCCTCTACGATATCACGTTGGACATGATTGCGTAGATAGGTTCCGCCACAAGAGATCGATCAACGCCAGAGCTAATTTTATCTCTTCTCTAATTATGCTGAGCAAAGGCCCCGATAGTGTAAGGGATCAGTACAGCAGGGTGTATATTTGTAAGTGCGCGTTCGAGTCCCGCCGAGGTTCCGAGTTTTGCGACGGACTTAGCATAATTAGAGGTAGTGTAATATCACTGCAAAATAATAATATATTTACGACAATTGTGAAATAAAAATATAAATCACGATTTATCTTGTCTATTCATAAAGAGGTAGTAGTTCCAAAATACGCCAATCATGATTTCATGTTTATTTCAAATACTTCTTACACTCGGATTTAAAGTATAGTGAATCAATTAGCAACTGTTTCCACTACAAACACCAGAATAAATACAGTTTTGCTGAAACTGCTGAAGAGTGCTATGAGAAATAGCTTTAGAAGTATACCAATAGCCATGGGATCACAGTGGTTAGTTTCGCTGTTCAATGTAACGTGTTTGTTCAGTGTAATTGTCGTTGAATTCTTTTATTGATATCGAATTAGACTTCACGCAGTATTTCATGGGAAGTTACAAGAACGTAATGCTCTTTGAGCAACTTTTAGTAATACCATTGAGCTATTAAATAAGAGCAATTATGAAGATAAAAATGTCTGACAATTGATAGTTAGAACAACTGACCGACTGAAATAATTCTTGAATCATGATGAGATCAAAACATGTTTGGATAGAAACAGTGAAACTGTACCTAGAAATACACTCATCAATGACGCCACTTCAAAGAACAGCGGACAGAAGTGGTTTGATGCTAGTCAATGAACATGTTCTTGGCAGAATAGCTAGAAAGTTATGATAGGGTCATTTAGAACGACTCGAAAACAACTTTACGTGGATCTCCCGCTTAAGTTGTGCGGCACGACACCAGATGGCGGATAAAAGGTGGATTAGGGACCAAGGGCGAGTTTGTAGTTCCTCTGAGACACAATCAGATTCAGTGGAAAAACTCTTAATTATGCTGCGCCATTTCGATTCATACATTAAATGCGTTCATTAGTGGTATGTGGTTATAGGTATGCAGTTCCACACTGAACAGCTCCCCAAGCTGATTGTTGAAGTAAATACTAAACACGGTAGATATAATGTGCATTACTCAACCTGTCACATTGGAACCTCAACGATAGTTATGTCTGTGATACTGGTGTATTCTTTAGCTTACACGTCAGCATGGAGCAACTCCAGCCACAAACAAATATCAAACAACGTCCTCATTTGTGCAACTTTGAAGAAAGCGGAAATACGAATAATGGCAATGCCTCCTCTGCCAAATCATAGCAGCTTCTGTTTGCAGATACTGGAAAGGATCATTTACGATAGCTATTTGTCTCTCTTCGACAATACATCCGTCTACCTCTATGAAAAAACAACTATCTTGTTCCGATAGTTACGAAATAAAGCTTCCTATTTGATTGCGGGAAAACATCATGCAATCTTACTATTCTAGCTGCCCTGAGCATGTTCTACAAAATAAAAACTGAATTAATGCCGTCCATATGCATTATATTGTATTTCTTAATGATAACATAGGTAGCGCATTGGATTGAATTGCATTATTATTGCAACTATATGTCTAACTCGGCTCCTATATTCATTAGCAGTGATGAAGTCCTTTTTAACAAAGATCTATAAAATCTGGATATACTTTATTCAGATTCACTAGTTGTTTGGTGAATTTCAATTAAATAATACCACCTGAGACTTGGGTAATTCGACTTTTATGTAATATAATATACTTAACACAATGATCGTAACAAAATATTTGGGACAGTGTAGCAAACATCCTCCATAACGGAGTATGCTTGCTACTTACATGTTACTGATATCTGTCATTAGGTGTCAAATATTACATATCATATTAATTGTGGCTCTGAGTCATCGTATCGAAAGTTCGAAATGGTGGAGGCCAGTGAAAGTGCAAATGTCCTGAATCGTAAAAGGTCATAATTACTTCATAATATCGATTTCCTTCTGGAACGGAACTTAGTTAACGAGCAGAAAAAGGACATTATTTCCTCATACCGGTCTCCGCCTCCTCCCTCCCTATATAAGCAGTTACGGTTAACATCTCCATACTTCATGGCTGAACCCAACCTTCTTCCACCTTATATCATTATACTAAAAATCTCGTACAATTGTTAGTGTTAATTCTTGATTTATCGCTGTTGTAATCGTGATGTAATATTTTTGTATATTGTTTAAATAAAGGTTTAATTACCCAAGTTTGAGGTATAAACCGCAATCAAAATAAAGAGCCGCTAGATCGAGATGGATGACAAATGGGTAAGGAAGATTGTTGAAGTGATCTGGTGTACTTGTAACAGTGGACAAACCGTCGATTTTTGGAGCCAATAATCATTAAGAATTGTTACGCTCAACAGTTGCTTATTTGCGGCTGATGTGCGTGTTTTTCCCAGGCTTGTGTTATCCTCACTGTGCGAAAAATTGTAATTGAGGAGGAGAAAGCTGCACTATTATGATTGATTGAATTTTATTCATATTTCCGATCCGCATCGAAGCGTAATCAGGAACCCCATTAGGTTAAAGTAGCAAAGTAGTGTAAGAAAGGTATCAAGTTATCGTCCAAATGGAGGATAATCGCTATATCTTTTTTTTACTTATAATATGTCTCAAGCTATTCTTAAGTACTTCTTTGTTTATCTACCCCTACCTCCCATCCTAGCTTCCAGCACACGAAGACAGCGGTTTTCAACAGCCTGCATGCGTTCCAATGCTATCATCCCATCGGATAATGTAAAATATTGTGGAAAATGGATCAAAATCCTAGATCGAATCCAACCACTACGATGCAACTGCAGTGAATGGACCCGGCCAATGCACCAGTTTGTAGTGAGTGTTCAGTCGGGTTCGTAGATCGGTAGCCGTTAGGTTGGCACCAAAGTTGTTGCACCTCAAACTTGGATAATTAAACCTTTATTTACACAATACACAAATATACTACATTACGACTACAATAACGACGAATTAAGAACATACATAATAGGATTAATATGGATGTGATTATACAATCAGATAACCAAAGGATAATATACTATATCAGGACCAAAGGGAATATGTTATGAATGAGAGAAATTGTATGAGAGTTGCAATATGATGAAATAACGTCTTTCACTTCAATAGAAAAGACGAAAGGGGACTGCGTTAGAGATGATGAGTAAGGAGAGGATGAGACGCTTGCCGCGGCTGCTTATATAGGGGATGCAGGAGTGGGCGGAGTCTAAATCGTGTCTTCTCTCTAGCTCGGCACCAGAGGCTAGATGACTCAGAGACCAGAACTCCATGCGACAGATAATATGACTTTCTCCTGCACGTAATCCGAGTGAAGAAGTAGAGAATACTCTGTCGAGTATTCTCTACACTCCTCGCCCCCTATGAAGTGTTATTGTTGAGTAGGTTTGTCTATTGTGAGTGTTTATTATGTTTATTAACACTGGATTTAGTAGATTCTGATAACCGATTCTTCGATTTTATGACTTTTTTTATTTTTTTTTTCTTTTCCGCATTTTAATGCTTTGTTGATCGTTCTCCTTTTCAGTTCTTTTCTTATTGTAACGTTTCTTATACTTCTCTGCATGACCTTATAGCGAAAATCCTTCATAGGTCCAGCTGGACGATTGCTCAGCATCTCCCGCCACGAGGTTTTACCGGCGCGTCTTTTTATTGTGCTTCTTTTTCTTGCTTTTTGTTTTGCATTGGAGATACTGTTGGTGACTGACGGCATCCCATCATCTTCCTGCAGTCTAACCTGCAGGAAAGTTTTTTCGACGTCTGAAGTCATGGCTATTTGACCAATCCTAAACCGAAGGAGAATTCCATACAGTTGTGCTAATATGACTGGTCCTCGATGTAAAACGTCGTTTAACGATGGGCATCCTTTGTAATGCGCTGATGCATCGTACACTATTCTGAGTTTAGTGGTGGTCTTATTTGGAGTTAGGACTGGTTGGTGCGGTATATAATGTATTCGTCGTGAATCTAACGAATTTTCTTCTTTGACTTCTTCTAATATGTTCAGGTGGAGCTGTTCCTCGAATATCTCGCTGTAGATGTCAAGCAGTTCCTTATTATTCTTTAAGGATTGCTAGACACTAACAAGTCTTTTGAGTGCTATCGCTCCATTGTTAGGTAGTGGTGTTGCTAAGTCTTTCCATGGAGATCAAACATAATATCCATCATGGCGCTTTTCAATAGTTTTGTTGAACTGGTCCAAAACTTGTTGATCAACTTGAATTTTGGTCTCTTTTTCTGGATTTGAAAATTCTTCTGTTCCCGTCGTCTCCAAGGTCCAGAATTTTTCCCATTGTGATGACTCGTCGTCGCTTTCTTATGGATCTTGACTACAAACAGTATTCACTGTGCTTTCTAGCGTCCATAATTGTTCCCATTTGTCAAGTTCTTCGTTGAATCGATCTGTGTGTGCAGTCTCTTGATCGTCATTGTGTTGCACTTGTGACAGTATATTGATGGTTTTATTGTCCTGTTGCACTGCACCTTGTAATTTTCCAGTGATTAAATTACCAAATACGGTTGGTAATACATGAAGTCCAAATGGAAGTTTTATGTGTGGTTTATTTTTCCTTATTATGTTCCAAACCTTATCACAACCAAATATAATAGAAGGTATCATAGCCGGTTCCCATTTGTCCATTGAAATTTCGATATTATTTTTCCAAATAAAGTCCATGTCCTCTTGACTGATGGGAGCTTGTCTGTAAGATTTGGGTATATCGTCGTGTGTAAACAGTGTGAATGGTAAATGATTTCCGTCCGAATCCCACGCATCGAGTAAGACTTATTTCGACACATGTTCATGCACTTCGTTGGATCCGAAGGTACTTAGTTGTAATTCCACTTTTTCCATTATAGGTAATTGCAGATCTTCTGCTAGTATTTCATCAATGAGAGACATGTCTGCTCCAGTATACAGTAAGATTGGGATTTTGTAGTTTTTTTCGTATTGGGGTTTAAAATAGTCATTTGTCCGACTGGCACGAATGCGTTTCGCGACTTCTTGTTTGGTAAATACGAAATGTTCGTACTTTCTACTTTCTCTTGTTTAAGTTGACCTATTGTTGCAGTGGAAGTATTAGTCTCCTGTTTCCGCGGTTCTTCTTGCTTTCTTTGACCTACTTCAGGATTAGAACAGTGGACCCTATGTTCTTTTTCTTTCGTTTTATTGTTCTTTATCTCTTTGTTAAACCTCTCGACCTTTGATTGTGATGAAGTCGGTTTCTCTTGTTGGGCGAAGAAAAAACAGCTAGACGTGTGATGTCGTCGTTGACATATATGACACGCAGATCCTCTACATTGCGTTGTGCTGTGAGTTGGAGACGCACAGATGTGGCACAGATTATTACCTCTAAGGTATTGGTACCTTTCTTGAGGTGTGATGTATTTATTGCAGTAAAATGGCTTATAGTTGCCATTACAATACATGCATAAAGTTGTTGATTACTGCGGTCTCCATTGTTTAACGTTACAGTAGTTTGTTGTTGCTTGTCTTCTTGTAGTAGTCAGTTCGTATCTTGAGTTGGAAGGCTTCTGTATTTGGTCCTCTATTTCTATATTCTCGCTGATGTGTTGTCCAATCGTTCTTAGGAAATCCTCTGTTTTCCATATTTCTTGTAATCCTTGCATTCTTCTTTGCTGCAGGGCGTACTTCTGGATTTCCACTGTGAACTTTCCTAGTGATTCCTGTTGTAAATGCGTACTATCGATCTGTTCACCCTTTTGCTTCAACTGGGTGACAATTGAAAAAAGACTTTCACATAATAACTCTTGGTCCACCAGGTATTCGCTGTTTGCTTGCTCCGCTTTCATTCGCTTCAGTAGTTGATTAACTATTGCTTGTCTTCCACCATATTTATCTTTTAAGTGGGATATTACCATTTGGTATGATTCTTTCGATACCTAGTATTGCTTCACAAATTGTTTCGCTTTACCTTCAAGCGAATCAATTAGGCAAGACATTTTGTCACAATCGCTAAGTTGTTTTGAGTGAATTGTACGTTCGAAGACGCTCCAGAATGATTCCCATTCCCAAACCTGTCCGTCAAACTTTGGCACTGAGATGGGTGCTAAATTCGCGACTACGGTTTCCGTCCTCACTTCGGTCTTTACGTCCGTTTTCATATTATCCACTGTTTCCTTCAGGTTCAAGATCAGCAGTAATACAGTTGTTGCTTCACTTATAATGTCAAGAGCTGTCTCAATATTAGCTTGGACTCTAGTTTTCATGTCTTCCATGCGGTGATGGCTGGATCTAGTTGATCTACTGCCATGGTATAGTTTTCCAAAGCGGTCTCCACATTTTTCTTCTTAGATTCTACTATGTTTTTTGCTTCGTTTAATTTTTGATTAAGTGTCCATAGATACTGCGCCGTTGGTCATCCTCGGCGGGTAGTTCTATTTCTATTTGTAATATGTCTTCCACCCCAGTCAAGGCAGCCATCAAGCTGTTGACCGCTCTCGTTAAAGTACCTTGGCGCGCCGATATTGATAATGCCATTTCTTTATGTGTCTCTATCGCTTCAAGAGAGGACAAGTGATTCAAACAAGGAATAAGTAGTAAGCGACAATAAAGAAAGTCGAGGTAATAATAATAATAGCAGTATAAATCAATATAAAGAGAAGTGAATATACTGTTTACTGATCACTTGATCTTGAAAAAACGTACTGCACGTTGAGCGTTGAGTTGTCGAAGCGTTGAACGTTGAGTTGTCGAAGCTTTGAACGTTGAGTTGCCGAAGCGTTGAACGTTAAGTTGTCGAACCGTTGATCTGCCACGCGGGAATTTTCTCGCAACCAATCCGGCCAATGCACCAGTTTGTAGTGAATGGACCCGGTCAATGCACCAGTTTGTAGTGAGTGTTCAGTCGGGTTCGTAGATCGGTAGCCGTTAGGTTGGCACCAAAGTTGTTGCACCTCAAACTTGGATAATTAAACCTTTATTTACACAATACACAAATATACTACATTACGACTACAATAACGACGAATTAAGAACATACATAATAGGATTAATATGGATGTGATTATACAATCAGATAACCAAAGGATAATATACTATATCAGGACCAAAGGCAATATGTTATGAATGAGAGAAATTGTATGAGAGTTGCAATATGATGAAATAACGTCATTCACTTCAATAGTAAGGACGAAAGGGCATTGCGTTAGAGGTGATGAGTAAGGAGAGGATGAGACGCTTGCCGCGGCTGCTTATATAGGGGATGCAGGAGTGGGCGGAGTCTAAATAGTGTCTACTCTCTATGTCGGTACCAGAGGCTAGATGACTCAGAGACCAGAACTCCATGCGACACATAATATGACTTTCTCCTGCACGTAATCCGAGTGAAGAAGTAGAGAATACTCGACAGAGTATTTTCTACAGCAACCTTTTATTGATTCTTATACGGCTCTATCAGTCTGCGTCCTCTTGGTCAACAACAGTTTACTTAATGTAATGTCTGCTTCCAAGTTATGTTATAATGTGATGAAGTCACTAACAGGTGTTAGCACGCTAGCAATAAATTAATTTATCTTCAAATTGACACAATTAACACATCAGAGCCAATGCATATCGTTTGTCACGTGGGAACAATATTCTCTAAGTGTAGTATTCTACACGTAGCATACAATATTTCGACAAGCATTGAACGCTTAGCCGTTTTTCACAGCATGGCTTTTCCTTTTTTCACACTACTTTGCTGCTCTTTCGTAGTGCTCATTTTACGGAGATATACAGTTAGTAACCAATATTTGGAGCAGTTTTCAATGAAATAGATCTAATTCTAATGATAGTTCTTTCTGAATTTATTGCAATTGAATCCATGAACAATGAAGTCAGTCATATATCAGACAGCTGGGTAGTAAGTATTATGCTTCTTATATATAGTACAATATTATGTAAAACGACCAATAAATATTTATTTGCTTAGTTGGATACCTAGATGGTCTTCACTTATTGTGCAGATCTTTCATTCATCTCTTATTCTCGGGATTTTCGTCCATGGCTGTGATGTTATGTCAGCAGAGGGGCCGGAGCGATTCTCATATCGTAATCTGCATATTAACAGTACCTGTAAATATACCTGTCTCATCCTTTTAACGAGTATGTTCTCCCAAAATGTATACAGTTGTCCTCGTAAACAAGTGCATATTCGTGGAACTTCCTCTATAATTCACTTGGTGTATTTGTCGTCCGTTCATCCTATTGTGTAACCGGTTCATCTTTGTCTCGCTATCAATGTATATTCTTCTGAATCACGAATATGTGATAAACTCCTGAGATCTGAATGATGCAAACTGGCTAGATGTTGTGAGTTCCAAAGAACACCGTTTGAGCGCCGGGTAAGTTGTTTGCACGTTTCTGCTGCGTTCCAGAGTGCTAAGAAGACTACCGTCGAAGGGATGAGGGGGTTGTCGGGTTATTGCTTCTTTAATATGATCATCTTTCAGACTGATATAGTTTTTATGTAAGATGAACCCTTTTTTGGCAACGACTTGCGCTGATGAGACCGCTTGGTCGACTCGCTTAAACACTATCAAACGCTTTTTCATAGTCAATATATGATAGAATTATAGGCACTTTATATTCCTAACAAACTTCTGTGACTCTCGCTCGACACGCTCAAGATATGGATATGGAAAAACTCTTCTCCAAAAACCTACCTGTTTCACTTGTTGTGCCTTATGCAAAACTGTCGAACAATCTTGGTAAAAAGCTTATAGAGTATACTCAATAAGCATATTGGACGATATTTACGAAGGTATTTTGATCACCTTTCTTAGAAAGGATGTGCGCGACGTACTCCAGTGGTTTCGAACTCCTTGCTTTTGAAGGTAAGATGTCACATGCATCGCGAGAATTACATGCTAAGCATGTTCTCTAGTTTTCAGAAACTCGGAAGTAATATGTCGGTTACTGCCTTTTTTGATGACTTCTATTGTAACTCGAACCTAAGATAGTAAAAATCCGCGCTGTTTTCGAGCAGAGAATGATTGTGACTACGGCAGTATAGATATCATCTTCTGTTGTGAACCCTATTTCCACTTCTTTCTTCTAATCCAAAATTTTCAATCCTGTGGTCACTGTCGTTAACCTTCCCCATCTTGGCGTCAAGGTCTCCAACACTCCAAATTTGTAGTACACTTTATCAGACAGCCTTCCTCTAACTGATAATAAAAGGCATTCAATTCAAAGTCATCAGCTGGATATGTCGTCGAGTAATAGTTGACGATAGCGGTCATATTTTAGTGCGTTGATTGTATTAGGATAACTGTGCGGAAAACTAGGATTTCGGTAGAATTGGCAAGATGAATGGACAGATGTTACAACGATGAACGAAGTCTACGTCGCCAATATTTACTGACGGAATCTATTATCAGCTAGCGATGTTGGTGTGCTTCTTTTTTACCTCTTGTACGGTGATTACACAAAGTAGTATACGGCATAAAGGAGTGCCTAAAGGTTTTGTCAGAGGAATTAGGACACTGTATAGATCATCCTCGCATTTAATCACGTGGCTAACAACCGCTTTTGGATGATGTAGGAGTTAAATCCTTCGACCATAAATAATATAATATAAATACCTCCTAGGCTGTGCATTGCGCAACAGCAGAGTTGTTACATTGATGCGCAATCCCAAGTCAGGTTTGTAACTATCCCTCAGGCCTACCAAACCATTCGTCAGAGGTAGGTAAATTAGTGTCGGAGAAATCTGGGTAAGATTAGCACTGAAGAGAGGTCAACCTAAGTCATTATACGGACCATTCTCGCATTCACTCACCTTTACAACATAATTGAACACGAATGTGTCAGCACACTTTGCAACAAGAATTAATCAACGCCAAAGAATGTCTTACCTTATATTATGACTACCTACCAAACGATTTGCCAAATCATCCTGGTTAGAGCAGTATCTAGGATTCCTATTACAACATACAAACCTGGGTTGGGAAAAACCTATCAAGAATCGCCACCGCTCTAATAAAGTGAAATCACAAAAAGGCTGTAGCAAACATTTTTTATATCAGTGGAGTATAGAAATATATCCTCTATTACATAGAGGGTTTTTCTATCCTCAACCCTATCAAACCTATACTCTAACTTCCATCTATCTTTCCTATCTTCATTTTTACTCTATTTCTCTATTCACCCATTGGCACACACCAATCGATGGATCCAATCTATCGATACCTTGCCGGGCATGAGATGGCTCCTCCCTCTAGCCAACACCATTCTCTCACGAAAATGGTAACACACTGCTCTCGCTGCCGAAGTACGCTATTAGTCATTCGCACCATATTAGTCTGCTTATTTCACTCATATCATGCCAATATCTTCATATTACTCTAATGTAATGAGTAGTAAGACTTTCTCACCTTTTATGTGAGAATTCATCGAATCTTTCCTACATATAATGAGACTACAGTGGTATTCAGTATCATCTGATACATTTGCCTAGCATGCTTTCCTATTGTATCACAATCGCCTTATATTTTATTGTTTGAACTATCCGTTATTTATTATTGTTGTTTATTATCGTGCTACTGATATGTATTTATATATAGGTTTAATTACCAAGTTTGAGGTAACTAGCCAACTACACGAGAACGAACTATCGATTGTCTCAACACTCAATACACACAAATCCTACATGCACCTCTGAATCTTCACGATGCATAACCCTTCAGAGCCAATTGAGCTCATCTATATGGTCCACTGGCTCAACGGCATAGATAGTTTGCTACCTTTATTATCTAACTCCCTCAAAAACTATCTAACGCATAGTATTCTCAAACCAACCACCGATTATTACTCAATCTACCAATCGACAGATCGGAGAGATGAGCAGCTTTCTCGTGTTTGCGACTCTCCGATCGATCGATACCATGCCGGGCACAGGACAGTCCCTCTTGATGGCCACAACTGGACAAATATGAAACATAAGGGTCTATTTCATCGACTTTCCCAATTCTTATGAGGCCCGCTATTCATCTCGTTTTTGATATTCTTTACAAAAGTTATTCTCGAAGCTATCCTTGCTTTATTAAATGGAGCTCAATGCCACACATTTATAGTATTCTTTCCATCATTATTACGCATTATGTATCTACGGTTCGTGAGGATAATGTAATGGGAGACGTGTGTAATATATAATGTATTACGATGTATCCTGTGAAGACTGAAAAGAGATTTCAGTCAAGCTAAATTTAGGATTGATTGGCTATTCCAGCATGTGTATTTTCTATTAGTACCCCGCACGCCGTTGAGATGACCCGTTATTATTATGGCAATGGCAATAAAATCTTGGATGAGATGGAATCAATCGGAATGGATGAAGCGAATACTTCTAATACAAAATATGCAGACTAATTCCTGATCTGCACTTATTGTACCACAAATTTTTTCGCACAATAACCTTAACAAGTTCTTCAAGTTGTAGGGCGTATTGAATTTCATGTAATAGCCAATTAGATGACGGAACCATTGTCATCTGCGAAGGAAAATTTGCACAAGAAAATGTCGGAAGGGTAAGATACACTCGTCCATCTATTAATTTCATACGAGCCTCTATCTCTGCGGATCACTGTTCTTCAAGTTCAGCTTCTATGTTAAAAAATCACTATTGTCAACTACTGGTCATCGAGTCCTCCCAGATGATTTACCGCGTCAACATGGCTGAGAGGTGTTCCTAAGTTTTTCATTTCATTTTAACATGAAAACCTAGCCAAGAGTATTAAAAACCGCCACCGAATTGATATAATAAAGTCACAAGAAAGCACATCCGTCCGAGCCATAAAGACCAGTGACTGTCTGTGAAGACTCTGAGAACGCCTGAGCTGTGTTATCTCAGGAATCCAGTGAACAAAAGCTACACCAACAGAACTAAGTCCCCCGCACACTGGGCCCTGTCGTCCGTGATGTCATACGGTAAGACAAGCAGTGAGAGGCGACCAAACCTCGGGCCAATCATGACGATGGATACGGATTAAAGAGCACGCACACCACACGTTATGAAGACTTCTTCTTCTCTGTACATACAATGCTGGCATTGTAAAACAGTCTCCTCGAACGCCGATCTCTGTGCTCTTCTTGAAGCTATGAAACGTCTTAAATTTAACGTGATAGCTTTACAGAAGACCAAGAGCAGATAAACCGACATAAGACATCTCAATAAAGGGACACCTATTATCCGTGGAGAGAAGGTCCCGCACAAAACGTCGGTAGTGTTGGCTTTGTGGTGGCACACCCATCTTTCGTTCACCTCGTCGACTCTTATGAGACCCTATCTTCTCGTTTAGCCAAACTACGTTTCCAACTACGACGTCATAAGAATCCTCATATACCCCCCTATGGAGGTAAGCCACCACAAACTCCTCTATCTAAATTTCGGGCTGCTATAGAAAACATGAAAGATGGCACAGCTGAATTGGACAAGATAAATGCCGAGAATATTCGAGCTGGTGGTCACAAACTACATGCACTTCTGCCACGCCATATGACAAGATATCTTTAGAATAGAAAGATACCATATGAGTGGAGAACCTTGCGCACGGTGCTTCTATATAAGAAACGGAGTCGAAGGACTATTCAAAATTACCGCTCGATTTGCTTATTGAGTGTACTTTACATGAGGCTCAATCTGTAGAATAAGTAGGATTTCGCAAAGGATTCTGCTGCATGGACCACATCTAAACGGTAGCAAGGGTCATAGAGGCCTGTCGAGAATACCATGAGCCCCTTGTTCTCTCACCTTTGTCGACTACGAAAAAGCATTCGACAGCGTCGAAACGAAAGCTGTGCTGTCAGCGATTGTCCATCAAGGAGCAGAACCATGCCATGTGAAAATTCTCGACAACTATTATCGAAATTGCCCAGCGAAAATGAAGACCCTTACCATTCCTATAAAAAGAAGAGTTCGACAGGGCAACACGATCTCGCCGAAGCTATTTACTGCCACACTGCAATGGATAATGAAGTCGCTTGGTTGTAATAAAAGAGGCATACGTATCGATGGGAAATTCCTACCAAACCTTTGTTTTGCAGACGACATCATTTTTCGTCGACGAGCCTATATAGAGATATTGTAGAGAATACTCTGTCGAGTAATCTCTACTTTATCAATCAAATGTAATACTTTCCCACCTAATCTTACTACTTGGACCGAGTAATCGATCAGTGTGTGCACCGCTCTCCTAACCAATCACAATCTTTCGCATAGTAAGGATCACACAGGCATGGGAAAGCACGCCATCAGCCACATATGACCACTTTGATACACAACATGCTTATGACCCTGCGCATAAGCAATACGTCCTAGACCCAAATCTCCGTGACGCAAAATCTTTTCCTAAATATTCCTTATATATTAATTCTATCTTGTCATGAAATATATTAAACTGATGTAATTCTATACATTAATGGGTTTCTATAGTTCTCTATTTCTATGGCTCTAGCTACACATTAAATGATTACATTTATCATATGAAGACTCATTCATACTTCATAAAGTTTATCTTATTACTCATGTTTAAGTAGATCCAATATCGCTTGTTTCATGTCGTAATCACCATTTAGCTCAATGCATTCAATAACAGCAATATCCGATATATTATCTAGCGACCTCTTTGTCACCTTACAATTACCGAATATTGTATTGTATTGTTCTTGTCTTCGTTATTAGTTATTATTGCAGTATTGTTATGGCTTATATGAAGGTTTCATTACCCAAGTTTGAGGTGCAATAACTCAACTTTGGAGCAAACGTAACGGCTACCGAACTCCGAACCCGACTGAACACACACACCTATTTTCAACAAGCACAGAGGAAGCAGAGATGATGTTAAATGAATTGAACGAAATGGGGAAAAACATAGGACTGCGAATAAATAAAAAGAAGACCCAGTTCATGAAAAACCCATGGTGTGATGGGAATCGAATTAATAATGATGGTTTGGAAATCGAAGAAACCAAATACTACGTATACCTTGGGCGACCTATGAATATGGAGAACGATATGAAAGAATAATTCAGCAGAAGAATGAGAGTCGTATGGGCTATAATTCGAACTTTTAAAAGGAGTCACCGATCAAATAACATACCCTAAAATACCTGCTAACCTTTCGAGTCTGCTATAGAAAAATATCATCTACTATATGAAGGATTTTCTATCCTCAACCTACTAGACCTATACTCTCCAACGAGCATCTCTCTTTTCATCCATTAGCACACACCAAACGATGGACCGGAGTGTTGAGCACCTCGATCATCCAGACATATCATGCTGGGCGTGAGATAGTTGTTATTATTGTTCTATGTTGTCGTGTTATTGCTATGTTTTATATAAAGATTTAATTACTCAGGTTCAAGGTAACCAGCCAACTAATACGAAGGAGTCTATTTTTAATATTCTGCTAATTTAACATTGCAGAAGAGGGATGCAACCCAGTTGACAACTACATTCATTACCGCTACAACACTTGATAAACACACATCCAACACGCACCTTTCAACCTTTACTGTGCATTCACCTTCATGGTGCATTGGCAAATAGAGAATAGGTCAGTGTCATCAGTATTGCTTGCCTTATTCATTTGAATTTATTTCAATTATTTTTTATTTCTATGCTACGATTATTCGTTATCATCACGATATTTCTTCCCGCCTTGAAGCGATACTACCTAGACACTACAAAATAAGGTCTGTCATATCACAACCATAAAGTGGATGCTCTCGAAGAACATTAGTGAGCTAGAATCTGTGCTGGCAAAATACGAAGACGAAAGGCTCACAATAAGAGGAATCTCAGATGCGGAATACAGAAGCAAAGAATAAATGAAGCAAAGAAGAGATGACTTGTTAATCATACATACATTATCAGCTGAAATTAAGAATCTTGTACAAGACACTCGACAGTAAATTCAGCAATTTATTTGGTCAAACACAAAAGGATGAAGAAGAGCATGAAAAATATGCATACAAAGCAGTAGACGTATTGATAGAAACAAAGAGATAAGATCCTGGTATCGTCAATGCAATAGTAGAGCTAGAAAAAGCACTTGGTTCTTAAAATTCAGATGAAAATACGGACAAGACAAAATCAAGCTTCCAAGATAACGAAACAGAAGTAAAATCGACCAATCGACGTCTGGAATTTCCAATGATTCCTGTGGCAACGTTCAAAGGTTGTATATGAAAATGGGGTTTCTTGGAACTGTACAATGCAAACGTACACTCTCAGGATATACTAGACTACACAAAATCCAACTACTGACGAAATTAAAAGGAAGCAAGCAATATAGTAAATACTAAGTATCAAATAGAGGTTATGACCTCGCGATACAAGCATTGAAATATAAACATGGAAGCAAACAGAAATTAGTAAAAGCATTGGTTGGTAAATTGGATGAATGCAGTCTGAAGGCCCTAACACTAGTGGAGAAAAGAAAAGTGTTTGAATAAATACAAAGAGAAGCAGTAGCACAGCTGGTCAAAAAAGTGCAAAACGTGAACAACGAATGGATAATTAAAGTATAATGAACAAGTTCCCGAGATATATACGACATAAAGTCATGGACAAACAAGAAGTAGGATCTAAAGCAAGTCCACTAGATATGCAAGCATTGCTATAATAACTTAGAAAAACTAATCATCAAAGAAAGAAGAAAAGCATCATACTAATATGAAAAGGAAGCAACTGCCCTAGCTGAGGTGCCAGATAATCCGGAAGATGCCGTAGAAAAAAATATAACACAAAACAACGGAAACTGTCCACAACGTTCAGAAATATTGTCTTATAGGTTTTACGACAACATAATAAGCAAGAGTTAGCTGCTCTCTTCTTAGACACTCTGCCCCAGCTGTTTCGTTCCTCTAGCGATATACTTACTGTTTTTGTATGCACTCCAAAAACAGTCGCTTAGTTTGCGGGCTCCTCCTACCTCCTAAGCCCGATATACTTCTATTTAATTGAAATGAATTCGTATCAACTGCTTAAGTTTCACAGCAGCAACAGTCAGGCGATTCAGAGTCAATCTACAACATCTGTCGACCACGGCAATTGAACGGTACATGTAGTCTTACACTTCTTTGTAAACATGCCCTTATTGCGTAACGATCCGCAAGCAAATTTCATCGTTGAAAACACTACTTTACCCCTTTAGCTCATAATCGAGCGCCTTTCTTAAGCAAAATTATGTCCAACCGGAACAAAGTGATTCCAACCATCTTAAAAATACTGTTATCGAATCCTTTTGTTCCGAGATTTATGAAGTCAAGAAATAGCTGCTAAAAAATCCTCAAATCACACCACCAGTGGACAGAACTACAGAAGTCAAACGACAATGAATGCGCTATCTTTGAAGACTTTATTGCCTCGCAGGGCGATTACCGTGCCACTATCAATGATTCAGTTAGTGATCATGAAAAATCGATCTTCTACGAAGTTCACTTCGAATTTTCTAACCGAGAGGCTTACGCATTCCGTTCAACTTTTTGAATAAAATGTGCCATACGAAAAAACCAATTGTCTATGAAACTCCTCAGCATAATCCTTCTTACCGATATAATCCCAAAGTCGCTCCGGATCCGTCTCTTCTCAATTTTGTCGACGCCTCGATTTTGTCTCAACTCAAGTTAGCAACATTCAAAAACAATATTCTCGAATACCCAGGATTTTCAGCGAGATTCGCTACTTTTGTAAAAAACAAAACCCAGTTAGACAATATCACCAAGTTCTCACTCTTGAAGTCTTGCCTTTGGGTAAGGGCACTTCTAGCCATCCAAGGGCTAGTCATTACGGCGAACAACTATCATGTCGCTAAAGAGGTGCTCAAATCTCATCTTGACGATAAAGTGACCTTGAAACAACATATTTGTATAGAACTTGTTCAACCTCAGGCGTGTGATCCCACAAGGACGTCAACTACCTATGCACTATAGCCAAATGTTCTCCCTAATACGCCAGCTTACCGACGGAGCAGATAAAGACGACCTCGAAGAGATGATAATAAGCTTTACGGCTACTCTAATATTACTTAGCCTAATAGCTCTCGTAGCTCGCCTCAAAAAAAAAATCGGATTCATAACCGTAACGAATGGAAAGGAGATGTCCTTACTGAAAGTCGGCTTTTCATAACTCCTTAGACTGCAACGTCTACGTTTCACAAAAACAACGTAACGCCCAGGCGAAACAGCTACAGCTACATTTTGTGTATCATCGAGACATTCCCTGAAAGAATGTATTTCTAAACTGTTCAATTCTGTTCAATTTCTGCACAGAGACTTCTCCGTGTCCCTCGTTGGAAAAAGCGGTTCGGTAAGAAAGCTAGAGCGCATATCACGTGCCCGGAGAATCGCTTTTTGGCATAATGCACGATGCAAAATAATGATAACATTGAGTGATCGCAAATCGAGAAACTCGGTAGTGCAATCGATAGCACATTGGACCGGCATATCTGCAGATGTGTTGGAATCTCGTCTCAGACTTCGAATTCCGTGATTCACTCGCCATTCGTAGAACGATAAAAACAAAACTATTATAACCTATTATTGTTGATAGGAAATAAGAATATTAGTAGAATACGGCCATCTGAACAGGGTGAGCCTCCACCTTAACTCATCAACAATTTCAGTTATTTGTGATCTCACGTGCCCCGCTGGATCGATAACCTTTTCGGTGCAGGGATCACTCGTTTCGTCAACAATGAAGCGCTCAGTATTCCTGTGGACAACCATGATAACTACTTAACCGGAAACCCCATTCTTCTCCATAGACGTTGCGATCAACTTCCTTGAATTGTTAAATTTTTACCTTAACCCTCTCAAAGGTACTCTGCTTCCTGTACCAATCTTGTTAATCATTATCCATGTATACCCTATTATTTCCAATTTTTCTAAGCTATTCGCATTACTAAATTCAAGCTCTACTACTCTATTACTCTATCCTTGCTTCCTTTTCGCGTGATGAGTGTCCAGAATGTTCAAAAATATTGCCTCATATGGTAACTATAACATAATACAATTTGTAAGCAAAAGTAACTGTAACTCCGGCCAATTGGGCAAGCAGCTGCACCGTGCCCATGTGTCAGCTTGCACAAAAACTACTCACCTGCTCTCTTCTAAGACACTCTGCCTCAGCTGCTTCGTTCCTCTAGCTATAGGTTTACTGTTTTCGTATGTACTCTAAAAAACAGTCACTCATCTTAGGGGCTCCTACCGGCCGAGTCGGTTTAGACATCTGCATTGCCTTCAACCGCTCGTATTTTTCTTCAACTTATTCATATTCTTCTATTTCATTGAAATAAATTGGTATCAACTGCTCAAGCCTCACATCAGCAACAGTCAAGCGATTCGGAGTCACTCTCGAACAGAATGATTCTTGCGATGAAATCGTACCAGCAATTCTGGCTCAACCAGGTTATAACGACAATGGCCATTGATGAATTGAACAAAAAAATCAAGGTGGATTTGCCCACAAGAGCCATGCTGGGCATGAGATAACACCTCACGCTCTAATTCCTGTAACCATCGATACGGTATTTTCTATCCGTTCCCTATTTATGATAGAGGTTTATTATCCACGTTTGAGGCACATCACTAAACTTTGGGATAAAATCATTCAGCTACCGAAGCCGAGTCAGCGAGTAGCAAATATTGCTACTTTCCACTCCATTCTAACCCTTCCGTCAAATATCAGTACAATCAATATCTTATTACTCTGATAGGATCAATCTATAATAGCATGACTCCACTGCACCTTACTTTACTTTTGACTTTTGCCCTTTTGCCTTCTGCCTTTTGCCATTGACTTTGGATTTCGACTTAGCCTTGGACTTGGACTGTGACCTTTCTACATCGACATTTCTATCGACAACCCCCTCAATATATCTCGCTCTTCACTTCCTCTCAGGGAGGTTTATTTTCGCAGACAAAAATTTATTCATAGAAGTTTGAGGTACATCACCCGACTTTGGAATAAACTTTACGGCTACCGAAACCATGCCAAAATACAGCGTGAGCGTAAAAATTATATACTAATCTTTTCCATTTCACAATTTCCGTAGCATACCCAAAAATCCTCATTGGAAGAAAATTACCTCGGATTCTGTCATCTCGAATACGATTTGCGACTTCTTTAAGGCTAGAAACTGCAAACCACTTGTAGTTCTTGCAACCAATATGACATGATATCTTTATAAAGAAAAAATCTCACATCAATGGAAGTCAAATGAGGTTAGATTCCTGTACAATGTTTGTAAAAGATAAGAAATAAAGTGATCTTTGTCTAAAAAGAATCTCAACTCAGTTAGTCGCTAGGCTACCTGACGCAACCCCAGATGGCAAATAGGGGCAAATCGTGTGACAAAAGTAGTCTTGTACTTCCCTTGAAACCTATGTGGATTCAGGAGATGAACACCCTAATTTTAAGTGCTATATCAACTTCTGTATGCACATAGATTCATTTATGAATACGTGCATACGTGGTTTACGTATATACGTATTGTATCCTACACTTCGATTCGGCAAAATACAGCAGTCGAACGATTGGGAAGTATATGGGAGGCGGTTAAGGGTCGCTTCCAATAATTAAACTCCAGTCCACTCATTGGGATATACTGGTTATATATAGAACATGAATAAGAAAATATTTTTTCAATGCTGGAGAATAAACACTGCAAGCTAACCGTAGGAACAATCGTGAAGTAAGAGAAAAGGACCCCATTACCACTGACCCCAAGAGATTGGAAAGACGGCCCAGTACCAGCTTTGACAATCTTTATCATCTACGCTTCGATATTAGACCAGCATAAAAATGAAGTTGAAAGATTCCATGGACATCAATTACAAAAAGGACCACACATCCCATCCCACAACATTGTTGGCAATTTTAATTCTAAGATTGGTCTAGAATAATGCCTGAAGAACTTCATATTGAGCATACGTATAGGGACTATCTATATCCCCATTCTCACCACTACTGCAATCTTTCAGTACTATTCAGTAGAATAGTCTATAATTGATGTTGATGTTGCAATGGTCTATAATTTAAATCCCATTGCACATTCTAACTGGCCACTATTACTTCTGGTAACGTCGATATCCGGCGGAAACCCGGTCATGGCTCAACGACAACTTCGTGGCTTTCAACGCCTATTCCAGGCTTCTGTAGCGTCACTACAATTGCTGAATAGCAACATTTTTACACATTAAACAACTCTCTTACTTCTTCGTAACCTACTCAAATTTCTCTCTCTCTCTCAATATCAATTGTTTCTCAACTACAGTTATGTTGCTCGTATTGTAGCAGTGTTTTATTAATTATATTGCTGTTACTGTACTATTCTTGATTTATTATGAAGTTTAAATTACCCAAGTTTCAGTTAGTTTGAACAAACGATCAAATCCAAAAGACCCACGTGGCAACCTATTCAAGGCGAGCTGCGAATATTCAACGGACTAACCATTACAACACGGACTCGAATGGAATGAGCAGATATAGCAACAGTTAGATCCATATTAACGAACAATTTCAAAGCCCCTGCAATGAAGAGTTCTAATGGAAATAACCACAATGAAATTGATCATTTCATACTAAATAGAGCAATATTTCTAACGGATATCGTGATTGTTTTAGAGTTCTATTCGAGATATGATAATCGAATCATTCGCTGCAGCTTTCTTCCTCATGCATAAAGGAGAGGACCTTGTAATTTTCGAAAAGCGAAATTCGTATGAGGAGCCACTTTGTCTCACCTTCATCGATCTTGAAAAGGCTTTTAATTCTGTAGAGAGAGAGAGCAGTGATCAAAGCGTTGACTAATCGAGCGCTTCATATTCCATACATAAAAATTTTTCTTAACCTCAAATGTTATAGTGGTCTTCAAAAAGGCCGTACTGCTTAACTAAAATTATTCACAGCCATTCTTGATAAAATCACGCCAAAACTAGAATGGGGAGTATAGAAGTGAAATTAACGGTCACCAATTTAACCATGTTCGCTTTGCCGACAATATTGCACTCAATACACCCAACGTCGAGTAAGTGAAACTCATGTTAGCCGAGTTCGACAATGCCTGTGGAGAAATTGGCCTCAAGTCAAATATGAAGACGATGTTTATGAAAAAGGAATTCGTTAGTAATGCTGCATTTATGCTTAGCGGAAAAAACATGTCAGAATGCTCAAGTTATGTGCATCTGGGTTGTGAAATCAATATGATGAACGGCATAACACCAGTTTGGCAGAAGGCAACGAGCGGCTTGGGGAACATATAAGAGCATCGATCAAAAGGATACCGCTGGGCGTTTCACATGTGAAAGATGGAATCAGAAGTTTAGATCTACGTCAACGCTCAAAGATTATAGATGTAACCGAAAACACCAAACTATGAAAGATGGTGATGCCCAATGAATGACCATTGGACATAAACTGTAAGTGACTGCACATCAAATGCACTACAAGAAGACCACCAGTCCTATTATCAGACCTCTTCATTAACGTCTCAAGATTATTATGTTCAACGAATCCCTATGCAAAAACAACGTGTTAGATTCCCATCGCATATAACAATGAGAAATAGAAATTTTGCTGATGCCCACTCGACAGTGTCAGCAAGTCAAGATGATCCAAGTAATTGTAAAGTGTCATTAGCTCCGAAGCTTCTTAGCTCCAAAGTAAATTATGTGATTAGTTCAGGAAAAAATATATATGAACATATATAACTAAATATAGATACTACATATATATATATATATATATATATATATATATTTCCAAATGTTGGTTTGTGGTTTGATATTGGT
>KN716287.1:174216-194924 GCA_000816705.1 Dictyocaulus viviparus | reverse complement strand
ATATATATATATATATATATATATATATATATTTCCAAATGTTGGTTTGTGGTTTGATATTGGTATTCCTGCCGTAAAATAAAATCATAGTTACGAGTTGTCCTATAAGAGCCAAGATATGATTGATATTGATCTACTATTAAATATTAGAGACTGACACAATTTTGACACCCTCTCTCAACTGCCGAGAAAATTTATTGAGAATAATTTTATCAAGCACAGCTAGTTATGCTTTTCATGCTACAACAAATTTTCTAGCTCATTTTCTTTAGCGCAAAAAGAAGAATGATAAGATCCACTGCAGAATCCTTTCAGTAGTGAAACGTTCAATATTTTTCTATGCAACCGTCTGTACGACCGCCTATGCATGACGAAAGCATGCATTATATGGCCAAATGGGAAAAGCGGTGATTGCATGAAGTCAGGTACAATATGCCCGATTTCATGCAAAAGTTGCGCTGAGGAATATATTGCTGAAAAGGATCATCCCCTATGTATTAGAATAAAAGAGCACTTAGATGGAAAAACAAAACTTAGCATAAACACCCTACTAGGTGCACATAGGGTTTAGAAGCATGACGAGGTCGATTTTGGATTCAAAGTCAAAATCCTTACGCAAGACACATGGACAGAGGCGTGAAAGTTTCGGAAGCGCTCTGGATAAATACCACAGCTCCAAAACTAAACAGGAAAAACGAGTGCTTCGTGGATATGCATGACCTAGCCCCATATATAAGGCTACCTCTACATTAGTCTCTATGCTGTCACTATAAACAGTTGCCTCCACAAACAACAGAGGAAATTCACATTTAAAGGTGAGTATTTGGGATGAAGTGTGTTCGACTGGGTGTTAAGACTTTAGGTTGAGGGTTTCTTTTGCAAGATTACGATAGTGTTTGATAGAATAGACCACGCAACTAACATAGACTTTACAGGCTTTGAAGAAGGCAATTTTGCCGAAGCGTGAGCTTGTTTGTGTGTTGTATGGTCGTTGTAATAAAACCTGTTTACAGACCACGAGCATTACTAAGCAAGGTTACAGTCATTTTCTCTCTTCCTGTCAAATAAATTCTAATGAAAACTGTGCTGATAAAAGGACTTCCTACATAACGGACTTCATTGTTTGTTGAGTCTTATCATTTCAAATTTTGCTACTATATATTATTTTCGCTGGTCATTTACCAACCTCGCATTGGAGTCGACTAAGCAACAAATTCGTAGGAATTCTCCTTGCTGATTACTTGTTGAAGCTTCTTTAGAAGCACATCCGATTTCATTCCTTCAACTATTGAAGTTTGTGACTAACAGTCGATAATGTTGATTTTCCTTGACACAGAAGCTGGAGGTGTAGCAATTTTGGCTACTTCCCATCCATTCACCAATAATAAACCACCTCTGAATATAATGATAATGATGACCCTACATTCATAACATTCTGATAGGATTAAGGTATAAAAGTGCTTAGACCTTCATCCAGACTGACTTTATTTCTTTACTTCACTGGAATGGACTTCACTCTGTCTCTACTTCCAATTCTCCACTCTATTTCTGGACCTCATCACACTTCTGCTCTTCCATCGACCATACCTCTCCTCACCCTCTCTCAGGAAAGGACTCTTTCTTCTACAATTGTTTTGTATTCGTATCGCCATCGATAAGGGGGCGCAGTGGCTCAGTGGTGGAGGTGCCGCAGTGACACGCCGGCCGATTCATTTCGTGGCCGCCCCCCAGGCCTACCAAGCCCGCCATTCCTCCGGTGTCGGTAAATTGGTACCAGAGGAGTCTGGGTAAGATAACTGGCACTGACTTGGTGAAGAGTGGTCAACTCAAGTCATTGGTATAGACCAGGCACGCATTCAACCACCTCCACGATATCACGTTGAACATGAATGCGGGGGCGCATCCCACCACAAGGGATTGATCAACGCCAACAATTATTTTGTCTTATCTTATTACCTATAGCCATCGATACGATATTTTCTATTCTTTCTATTTTATAATAAAGGTTTCTTATCCAAGTTTGAGGTAAATCACCGAACTTTGTGATAAACCATACGGCTACCGAACCCGAGCCAACATAGGAGGCATTGAATTGTTAGGACTAGTCCACGCATACATAAACATAACAAACAACCTATTCATTCTGAAATACTGCTTTCGTAGAAGGCATCAGCAATGCATCGACTTTTCATAATCATGTTTTCCTTAAGGTTAGAATAACAACTAAATTTTCCAAAAGCATAATCAAGCTAGGTATGATTGCTTATTTGTGTAATCAATACAATGTAATCAATAACAATCATAAAATCCAGTCATGAATGCAGTTGCGTCTAAGAAACCTTCAAGCGATTTCGGTGTACTATATACGTCCGATTCGCTACACGGACTACACTACGGGGCGCCGGGAGTATGAGCACAGAGTGAAAAGCAAAACTTCAAAAACCTCAACCTATGAGAGATTATTCATCGGGTTATCCCGTAATTACTGGATGCAATGCCTACCAATATCGGTTCACCAAATCGCACCTGTCAACGGGCAGGTGCTTATCAGACACTGAGAGATATAGATCAAAGTAGGGTAGTGTAATCGGAAGCAGAACAGACTAGATATCTGTAGATGTGGGTTTGAGTGAGGCCTGAGGTTTCAAGCTTGGTAATTCACTTACGTCTAGCGGAATATAAGAACATTGTTATAATATATTGGCTTATAGCGACTATACAAGAATAAACCAACAATGTTCGCAACAACACGCTCTCGTAAAGCAATGGTAGTAGAAGCTGCCGTGGACTGATACGTTTACCCCCATACCGCGACTTCGTGACTGGTCGTAGGCCAGACAATTTTTATATTCAACAAATGTTGGTGAATTTGTATCAAAATCATCTGAGAAGTGACACTACCTTGGCAAAAGATAGATTTCCTCAAATCACTGTATATACCTTTATCATACAAACACATTAACACTAATAAATAATGGGTGCTGCATCAACTAAGATTACGCCATTGCTTATTATTGTTTTCAATTACCACATTTCAGCAACCAGTGTTTATTTTGAGAAAATAGAATGCTCCAAAGGTAAAAGTGTGATTCTTGAAACGAGATCTTTGACATCCAGTCAGCATATATTTTTAAAAGTTCGCTCCATCAGAATGCGATGTATAGATAATTACACAACTAAACATCTACCTCCCAATCAACTTTACATGAATATACTAGTTGAAACATCTCGATGTAACTCCAAGCAACTAGCTGTACAAGATGAAGCAACAAAAGTATGCTATCTGAAAGTTAAACTGGATAAAATTTGATGGTACGACAAAGTACCGGATTCAAAGAGGCGCTTCAATTTGCTTAAGTCCTGCAAAAATAGGAATGTCAATTTGAAAATTTTTTTTAATACGAAAAATCTAGAATAATTCAGCATGAGGAAATCATTTGGTTTCAAAAGTAAAATTTGAAACACATGGTATGACACTGAGGGTCTGCCGCGGCAGACCACATCCAGAAGACCTTACACTGCTTGTTTGTGACTCATGTTTATGACATTTTTATGAAAACACAGATTGTTAATTTACAAAAAAAAAAAAAAAAACGACCTGTCGTTGGAACTCATTCAAAACTTATCAACCACATAAATAGCGACACTAATGCAACAGAACAGATACAAAAAAATGCTAGAGATGCGCATTTAAAACTGCTCAATCATATTCTTATAAAATAAATAGCCATCGAACTTTTCGAAAACCAGAGAAGTATGTTAAAGAATGTAACAAAGTTGATAGAACCAATCAGAGGCAAACTAGCAAAAAAAATACAGTTATTCCAACGAAAAATTTCAAAAAACCGAAAGGCATGGATTCATGTACTAACATGTAATATGTATCAAATGAGATTTCTTTATGATCTACTAAGTTGATGCTGATCTAAAATGCTTATTTTACCTTTATACCATGATAGATGCTGAACCCTTAAAATTTTGATACACTTGCTACCTGAGTTAGTTTTCAACACAGCTTCGATTTCTTGTACATTTTAATGGAACGGGAAGAGGACATCTCAGTACACCGGTCGTTAAATCACAGGCAGAAAACGATCTTGAGAAGAAGAAAAGAAAAAAAGAAGCATTACTAGATATATACAGAAAAAGCCTCATGTACTCCACTATTCCACCAAATCATCATGACTATCTTATTTTGCATTTTCAGTAACAACAAATTTTTATAACCAGCTTGGCTTTGTGGACAAATACCGAGAGTATTGAGATAATTTATTAGTTCCTCGTTTAAAATAGAATATGTTTGAAAGCTGCTGACTATATGAGTTCTATAAGCAACTGTAGTGGGATTCTCATATTACTCTTGAAAATGATGGAGTTAGAAAACGAATGGTCATAAAGCAAATACAAGAGCAAGGGCAAAAGTTTACACAGCGAGTTAACATTTGTTAGAAAGACATGTTAGTTTTGCTTTTCTTCATCCATGTAATGACGCTGCCTGTTTAATGTTAGAAGATCATATATAAATAGAAAAATTTCTAAAACTACAATAGAGGAAGATTTCAGCGGCTGTCACCAACCGCACTCAGTTTCAGAAAAATGTAACGTGTCAAAGAATAGAACAAAATGTGATAAGAAGAAAAATGTCCAAAGCCAAAAAAGTCTGTGATCAGAAATTGTTCCAGGCTATCATTGGTACCATTAATGAGCAATATATTAATTTGTGTTGATCGCTGGTTCGTATGCATTCATTGAGATTTCTTCTAGCACACCTTTCGTTTCTCCATTAGATCGATTCAGAAGTTCCTATTGTTAGTAGATGAGTATTTTTAGCCCATGTATATTTTAAGACAACAAAATGCAAATAAATTAGATGTTCTAGAAATGTGCTACACAGAACTTCTTTTCATGCTGAAGATTTCATCTAAACCGAATCTGTCAAAAATCAGTAGAACACACAAAACTGCATAATAATTCCTTACGACTTGTTCCGGTAAAATATTCGTTCCGTTCGATTGCTTTTCAGACCGGAAACGTTGAGCAATGCCTCTCAAAATACTTCCAGGTAATCGTTGATGCTGACGTATCAGTGTACGTACCTCTCGTTTTATTTGACGACGAACCTTTGTATGATTCCATAAATTGAATCGTATAATAAAAAAATCACAACTCTGAATTTTATACCTCCTCCGGAGTGACGTTATCATAATCAAATACCATTGGCTTGCCGAGATGTGTAATCATTTTAACCGGAAATCCACCATAAACAGGGCACAAAGGCATCTTTGTTTTTTCATAGATCCACCGAAAAAAGTTCCGACCCCAAACCGGTGTTCGGAAAGATTCACGACAGTTTTCAGTAAACATTGGAATTACGCGCTGAAATTGTGGACGAACATATTACAAATCATTGAAAAAGTTAAAAACAACCTACACTGATAATTTCTACCATTTAAATTACACAAGTGAAACGATCATGAACTCATCATTACACACTTTGTTTCGAAATCATTCGAGCTGCTCAATAAATAGACGAACAAGCTGTTTATTTCCTTATTTGTCATTAGTAACCCAACATTTTCGCGCAGGTGAGTAGATTGTGAGCAAAGTCATAATAAAAGCACAGTTGAATTTAGGTAAACACACGGTTCTATGGAAATTCGAAAATAACATTAATGAACAGTAGTTAATGTTAACTAATCAATCGATTTTGGAAGAATAACTATGCGATACTCAATTTCTTGCTTCATCCTCTTTTCTTTGGGAAAAAATAGTAGAAATTTAAAGACAAAGCTTTCAACTGAGTAAAAATGTGTCTTTGTTTTTCTCAAAGTTTACATTAGTTGCAGTTTTCTAGAAAATATATGGCTTCAACCTCAACACTGCTTTGAAAGCTAATCGAAGCATTAACAAACAATTACGATTACCAGTGTGATGCTATAGAACCGACCGTTCTTGAATTTATTACGACTCGAGCAAATCCAAGTCGTTTTCCCCATAAAATATCGTAAACATTTGGATCAGAGAAAAGCGCTTCACGAACACCTACAAAACAAAAAGATCCAAAAATTCGAGCCAGTAGAAATGAAAATGGAGCTTCACCTATTAAATAGTAAATAAAATAAAGAATGAAAAATTGTCAATAAACAGTTTGAAATTCGAATCCAACCTCCCGGTGCTATGCAGAGGAGATTGCCGTCTTTCAATTGCTCAGTGCATTCCTCAACTGTACCTGCTGTGATAGAAAAAACCTTGCAGATAGCACTCCATCCTGAAAATTTCAAACAAAAAACGGCTAATACCAACAATAAGTAGATCTCGATTAGTACCCGGAATTTTAAATATAAACTTGTCTCCAACACAATGGAGAGAACGATTCTTATATAAAATAAGCTTGGCGATAAGATAGTAAACATCCAGTGGTAGACATCCATGATAGTAAATGAAAAGTGCAGAACCTTCATCTGGCACGTTCTCTATACCTTGAAGTTCATACCCTGGAAATAAGAATTATGAGTTGCTCAAATTATTTTTCATTGTAGAAAGATGAGGATCAGACAAAACAAAAAATAATAATTAAAAATAATCCAATCGCAGATATGTATGCGGAATGCAATTTAGGTTGTGGCAAATTGATAAGCCAAAGGCGAAAACATGCTGAAAATTCTGCTTGAATTTGAGAAATTAAACGATGAGATCTGGCTCTTTTATCATGCAATTATGAAGAGCTATTAATAGACGAAACCTAGTGTTCATAATTGTGCTGGAAAAACTGTTTAATAATGAAAACAATATTTCTTAACGAAGTTCGACGCATCAAGACCGCATCAATAGCGTAGCATAGCACCTTGCAAATCCAACCCTTGAAAATTTTCCAATTATCTAATTCAACGCTTGACAACTTTCGTTTTCTGCTGCCATTTCTATTGGATCTCGATGTCTACGATGATTCAAAAAAAAAAAACTTACTGAGACTTTTGCTATAGTAGCAGTGTCATTCGAGACAGCATCCAATAAATTTTACTGTGTAGAATCACGTCGTTTTTCATGCATTCACCATATGCACTTTCGGGAACAAATGACATATGAACGCATACAGTGTAATTATTAGCCATCGGTCACACACTTTTCAGGGAGGAACACAAAGTGGTAGAAAGCATCACAGTGAAACGCAGTTCTGAATCACGTTGAACACGAGTATGTAATGCATCCTTCAGCATCAAACTTATTTTACCTTACGCTGCTCATATTTCGTCGCATTAACACATGTTTATCTATATCTCAAATCATACGTCATAAATAAAAAGTCATCATTTCGCCATTGTTAATATTTTTTTGTACTTCGAAATATGCGTAAAGGCATATTACCGATCTTTTCTCCAAGTACCACGTCATCATTCTGATGATTTCTGAAGTGTGTTACAAATACCATACAGAGCGCCCATAACACTGAATCAAGCACAAAATTTGGAATAAGCGAGACTCGATTCCATACCTCACAAATGCTTGATCTCTTAAATTGATTGCAACACCAAAGTTTTTGCTCTGTAATCACTCAATACTTCACAAATCTTCATTGGCATGAAATGTTATCAATGACTGGGATGCCTGACGCAGTAATGGAGGTGCCACAGTGACGCTCAGACACGAATCAGGTTCGCGGCTGCAAGGCTACTAATCTCATCATCCATTTGGTGATTATAAATTGTTACAAGAGAAGTCAGGCTAAGATAAATAGTACTTGGAGAAAACTCAAATAACTGTATAGATCAGGCTTGCATTTAGCTGTCTTTATGCCATTCCGTTGAACACGAATGGATAAGTGCACTCAGCAAAAGGGATTGATTAAGCCAAAATTTATGTTACATCTTCAGAAGTATCGAAAATTTCAAGCACCAGCAGTCCACAGGAGTAAACTTTTACTTCTTAATCAATATAACGACCATCTGCATAGTACCGTTGTTTAAAACAACTCATAAGAATTCAATACATAGTTTCTTATTCCTTTCTTGAGCAAACATCGAGAAAACATGAGGTTTTTCAAAAACACTTTATGAAATGGCTAGCATTTCGGCGGTTTCACCTCCTCTGAGCCTGGGAAGGCCAAATTATTCACAAATCCGCCAGCCAAATACCTTCATTATTCTACAGAGATAATTATCAAAAAATAAAATGATAGACTTATGATATATTCACCGCCTTATTTGAATCTTCTTTTTTGTGGTGAAGTAGAAAATTAATCGGATGGAAGTCACATTGAACATACAGTGAACCTTAGTTATCAAAAAGTGCTCATATATGTTTTGTTATGTAACGTGTGATATCGAGGCATTCCCATCTTCGATTCATAATTGGGGTCATGAAATTGATCCAAAATGCATCAATAATGTTTTTTTTCACGCCGAGATCTTTCGCTCATAGGTAAATATGGTGACTTCTGTTCCAAAATCCTCACCATCATATATCTGTGACCTGTGCATATCTAGCGAAGCATTCAATCTTGAATTCAGTTTTTCTACTAAGTGTTTTTTTAAGCGGACACGGAGTGACATATGATTTCGAGTCCCATTCCAATGCCAATAGCTGATCTCGAAAACCAATACATAGCAGCCAATTCTATTCTTCCGAAAATTCAGTTCTCACAATTGTGTCTATGCATGAAAAAAGAAGTCGCGTGTTGTTAAGAGATACAACTGCTCGGAAACAATTCAGTGCATCGTACACTTTATGAAAATTTTTATATATTGATCTACTTGACGATCACAACAAATGTATAGATAGGCATATATTAGCTCAATACAGTTCAAAACAAAATTGTAGATGAGTATTTCACCCACTGCAAAAGTGGAAAAATGTATTATCAAAGAATAAACAACTACTGTAAAACGCATGCTATTGCAAACGTCTGAAGAAAAAGTCAAACAAGCTTTTCTGAATTGCATATAAGACCGTAATGAACCGTAATATTGGAAATGAAACTGTCGTAGGAAAATCACGTCATTCATGAAACTGTTATTTTGTTAAGTATTGGAATAAAAGAAGCGAAGGAACTAACCGTGCCATACGTGCCCAACCGCGTCCCAAAATGACGTTATGGCAATGCGTGCTCCATTCCAATAACTAGTGTTATAAGCTTCTCGGATTTGATGACGTAATCCGTATACGTGTAGAAAAATGACACAGCCATAAATGAAAAGCACCAAAAATATGGGAAAGACGAAGACAATGATGATTGGAAGGAACAGCCACAATAAGTACTGAAAGCATACGAGTTTGTCTGTAAAGACCAATATTGTAGATATTTTACAGACTATTTCATTCCATACATTACTAAACAAATCTACTCGGAAACTGAGCGTTCTGCTACTCGAAGTAGCCATAATATGTTAAAATTCTTCAAACTGATCTCAAAAGAACAACATCCCTAGTAAGTAAATAGGGTGACCCCACCTCTTCTGTGCGATTACTATAGAACTATCTATTAAAAAATAAATCAAAACACGATCTGTAATATAGATTAGGATAGTCATAATTGAAAAGACAAAGTAAATTCACAAAGTTGACAGCAATGGACATATTTTCATAATATAAGCTTTAATAGTACAACTAAAAGAGTTGATTGGCATTGGCAGATTTAAGGTTAAGTGGTAAAAACTACTCGATTTAGAACACTGATTCTTTAGCAGAGCCTATTCATAAGCAAACTGAATAGGGAAAGAGAAGTGTTTATGATTGATGAGAATTACTACAGGATTCAATGGAAACATTCGGAAACAAATCCTTTCTCTCTAGAAAATGTCAACCAGTTTCCAGATTCAAGATGCATAATTTCTACAAAACATCTTGCGTAATATTATAATTAAGAGCTAATAGGTATGGCAAGTATATTCCACCCCGATCACATGATAATCCATCTTATAAATAAACCCAACATTTCCACTTAAAAATTACACTAAAATAAATAATTCTGGTAATCGTACCCATCCTAGCAGCCAATGAGGGCTCCTATCTCTGATCTATAAGAACATGTACACAATGCCCTCAGTGCCATTAGTGGGTTTAAAGAACAAAGCCTGTACCACCACACTATAGCAAACAAAGCGCATTGGGCTTGCAGAATTCAGAAGTCCACATAATTTGAATACATCGCATCAACAAGGAGATTGGATCATATTGTATCTCAAGACAATATGCAATCGAAACCTCCAGATAATCCAGATCAATGTAATCGACCGCCCAAGTTATCCATAACAGTAGAACCTCAACATGAGGCTGAAGGAACTCAGGCCAAGTAATGTCTGCAAACAACATATTGTTATGGCTCCAAGTTCAACAATTACGTAAACCAGAATCTAATGAAGGTTTATTGCAACACACCTTGCATAGTCCTCATAAATTCAGATATAGCCATTCTGCCAATCTATGTGCCTATTTTAAAATCCTTGATGATCGTAAAATACACATCGACGAAAACAAATATATGATCTTGAACAAATACAGAACAAATTTGTGATATCATTCAATGTTTTATGGGTAACATAATAAAACTGAGGGATACGGCGTTAAAAATTTAAACAATCTAGTTGTGCTTCACAACAAAACTAATTATCAGTGGTTATCCTTACAGCATCTTTCCATTCACCAGTATCGTAAACAGAAATAACACTGTCTTCCATTATAAGTCTGGAAAGAAAAAACTCACGACAACTCCTCATAGTATTTTCATTTGTTTTCTATCAACTATGATAGGTTATAATTGTCTTCTTATATATCTAAAGATGCCGAGATAATCGAAACATTGGTATGGGAGACAGATCTCGAAATTGCATCAAAATATATTCTATCTGTTGTGCTAACGACTTCACTATCAAATTCCTCGCTCTGCAATCACTCAATACATCACTACACCATATATATATATATATATATATATATATATATACAAGAATTATCCCGAGAGAAGGGGATTTCCTTGCAGTTATCAGATAAATGTAATGCAGATTTCGGCTCAGCGGATCGAACAAGTTAAAGGTTCGGTGCTGATGAGATACGCACTTAAATATAATAAATGCAGTATTTAGTGATCCCAGAGCGAGAGCTCCCGCAATGCACTCGGCAGCGCAACAGACCGGAAACTATGCAAAGTGACTTAAGAAAGCCGTAAAATGACCTTATTTTTGCAACCTTGAATGGTGATGTTTCGCTCTCTCTGAGAGCAACGATATCCAGGAATCCACATGATATAGAGCCTGCTACCGGAATTCGCAACTAAATAATTCAGTAAGATATTAATTTTAACAAAAGACTTATTTTCAAAAAACGAATAGAAAGATTATCTCATTATGTCCGCCCAACATACCATACTCATGTTCTTTCCCACAAAATTATGTGCACGATCAGCAAAATTTACTGATCCGACTTGAATAGGTACTCCCAATGTGTCCTGTAATATGTGATCCTAGCTTATTAAGCTTACGAACACGTGCTCATATAATACTACAATAGCTTCAAAATGCTCAAAAATCAGACGTTAACCAGAGAATTATAATTGTTCCAAGATTCGAAAACACGTTCGCAGTAGGATAGGATCCTTGAAACAGGAAATAACTGTGTTTGTTGGAATTGTTCCAAATTTGAAGTTTCAGCAAAATTGTATTTATTTTTACTTCAACGTTCTATATATTTCACTTCAGCATCGACCAAAAGCACCAAGTGCCCTATATATCCATATTTGATAGCTCTTCAAAGATGAACAGTTTGCTCAAGGTGAAGTCCAATAAGGTATCCAATACGCAATTAAGTATTTACGTTGAATTTCATCATTATGCTCAAGATAGCAATTAGTCGTCGAATATTTAAACCAATACTTTGTGCGGCTATATGTCAAACACAGTGAATTTGTGAATAGTAACTTGGAATGCTTCTAATTTGCAAAATACTGAAATTGAATGAATTCTGGAAAATAAATTCAAACATGAAGTCACATAGAAGTTTATAGTAAATAGGCATGAATTGAACTTCGGACGTCAGTTACAGTCATATTAGCTTGGAATCTCTTATAAATATTACGAATCTCTTGAAATGATTTCGCAACATATCAAAAAATATGAAAGAGAAATACTGATTTTCAACCAGACAGAAAAGTGAGGCACATATCCAATTTTTTTTACTTTGCAAAAAATTGACGACTAATTTATAAAAAACTCCAAACCATCCTTGAGTTTATTATTACCATCAACTGCTTTGCAGAATCTAAATTAGAATGGCAAAAACACTGCTTAGACCCTAACTATGCAATACACGATGCTCTTTATGTAACAATAATGAAGTAGTCTTCTCAGAAAATTTGATTAAAACCCAATAAACTACTTACTTTAGCACGACTGTGACCAGCAATGATTTCCAAACTTTCACTGAAGTGAGGAAGTCTCCGAACCTTTAGTTGCATATATTTTTGAGCCAAATACAATGATGTTGATCCAAACACAAAACCGCCAGCTGCAATTTTCACCAATGTAGATGTTTGGACCTAGAAATATCGAAATAGAGCCCATAATCCAAATAAATACGTATTAAGAAAGGATATATGGAACACTGAGACCAAAAACTATGAGAAAAACATCTTATACATACATATCAGTAAAAGCAAACATGGTATTTTACCATTATTTGTAAAAGCAGTACATATAAGGTCAGATTTCGGTATTTAATCCTGTGTTCATCCTAAGTGAAATTGAAACCTGGAAAAATGTCAAGTATTTGAAAAATAGAGAAAGCAGATACCTTGTATCTCAGAATCTCACAATGAAGACAATTAATTGAAATATTATTCCAATAATTCTTTATTATACGCCTTGAGAGAAAATCATGAAGAACAATAAGTTGTTACTGAATCTATATCTCTATTAAGAAGTTCTATGCAGTGTCCATGCGCATGTTTGACCAATACCTGCCATACCAACCACTTTCCAACCTTCATTTTCCAGAATATTCAAAACTTGACGAGGAGCCAAAGGTGTCATATATTCCTAAACGTCTCGAATCTAACTATGATTATGAGGAGCGACTGAAAAAAAAGTACTTGGCAAACACTTTACCACAAACTCATTGCCTAGTTGCTGTGAAGGTTTTGCCCACAGGCGTTCCATTAGTTCCTTGTCGCTGTTACTATCTCCAACAAATGTTGGGCCAACTTCAAGACGAATTTGTGTTGATATCAACATATAAGGCATTGTGAAATGAAATAATATACTCCGTCAATAAGTAATATGACAAATTTCAACAACACTCCTTAAAAATATAGCATAAACAAAAAGTAGCAATGCGCCAAATTCCAAACCAAGCAAAAAGTTTCAAACACTACGCTTCCCAAAAAAAAAGCATAAAAGCTCCAGAAATGTTATTCTGTGTTCTGTAAAACTAATCAAGACTGCGACTGACAACATTGGGTATTTCAAGAATACTATAACGAATCGTTTCTAATACATTAGAAATGACCACTCAAAAAGCGTCTAAATGACCAAGCCAATCTCATTTGTTCAATTCCAGTAATAAAAAAAACAAGGAATCCTCACTTCGCTTTCATGCAATTGCTTAAACGTCCGGTGGAAATGAACAGTTTTAAAAAACCACGTCTCAAAATAAAACTTAAATAAAGCACAACGGGTTTTCCGACATTTAGATCATCTTAAAAAATTAACTGATTTTAACGTAATGATTAATAAAACCAGGACAGTTGAGTTTGAAACCGCCTTGGTAAATTACATTACATAAATGTATTATAAAAATAGCTGTGCAAGAACAGATAAAATAAATGAAAGAATTAAGAAAATGAAAATTTATTAAGAACCACCACAATGTCGGAACATTCTAAAGACCCGGCAAATTAACAAAGAATTGACGACAGAACTATTAAAAACTTCACAAAACTGTTGGGAAGAAAGTCAATAAATGTGTTGAAAACAAACCCTGAAATTTAGTAAAGTAAAAAACGACAAACTTCCTTATTTGGCAAGATGTACCAGTATTAACTATTTATACACATATACATTTTTAATCAAAAACACAACAACGAATACGAAAAAGCACAATCAATAACGGAACCGTCTCACAATAATAGTTCTATAAAGGTTTTCCAAATAGAAACTAGAAAAAAGTCCAAGTGTTCCTCTGAATAATTCTTTTCAATAATCCAGAGGGCTGCTACTCATACCAAGACCTTCATCGTCATTGTTAGTAAAAGAGTATGGTATTAGTGAAGCAGATTTCACGCATCTTTGTAGCAATATTGGGTGCACTTGCGCAACGGCATCCATTCTTTCCATTTCTTGTCGTAGTATGTTCAGTCTTCATGTTGTAATTAATTAAAAGCATCAAAACTTTGAATTTGATTTTGAAAATTTTTGTCATGAAAATTGTACAAAGTGGCAATGAATAAAACCAGTATCGTTGCTAGATTAATTTAAATTTCGAAGAAAATAAAAGTGAGAATTTTGGATACCTTTCGAATTTCGAAATAATGTCATCGCTATTAATTTTCTCTGGGAGAACTTCCAATCTTACGATACCCTCACTAATTGAAATCTCTGCCAACAATTTACCTTGTTTGAACAATATCTAAACATTGGGAAAACTTGTAACTAACAAAACAAAATAAAGCAGTCCAAAAAGCGTAAAGTGACCTCCATTATCTCTACCGCTGCATCATTATCAACATATGATCGATAAGCCAAGTCAGCAAGTGGAATAGAAGAAAAAGACTACAAAAATAGAATCATTGCAATATGAATAGAAAGCAAGAAAAATGCTTCACAAACTTTCGCCACAGAAAGAACTGCCGCATGACGTAATTCTCTTATAATTCGTGTGATAAGGCCAACAGCTCCATCCTAGAATACACAATTATTATACAACATTCCATAGTATTAAAATAAGAAATACCTCTAGGAACTTTTTCTTCTTTTCATTCAAAACTTTTTCCACAGCACTAGCTTTGTCGCCAGAACATTGGGCTGCAGAAGCCAGCGCCGTATACGGCTCGCCCACTAATTTCCATGCACGAGTTAACGCTGATGAGCGACCGCTAGGCACTGTTACTTTTCTCGAGTGCAACAAACTTGCAAGATAAAACCTTAACGATATGCAACATAAAGCACTTGTCACCCAACTATTACAAATTTTAGAAACCACTGCTTGTTAAGAATTGTAAAACGAGTAGTAACAACACACTTCTTCAACGCATCTAGCTGAACAACAGTAGTGGCTGATCCAGGTATAAGAATGGCACTTTCCAGCAGAGAAATAGCGCGGCGCAATTCGTTCTAAAGAAAAATAATGGAGAAATCTAAACTTGACTTACTGCCTGAGAGCAATGACAACTTACGCATCTCATTAGCAGAAGTGCACCATAATATAAATACAATAGCATGTATTTTGATTCAAAACAGACTGATGCTTGGGACAACACGGAGCGCTGTTTCCGTGCCTGTGGTGCCGGATCAATCGACGATTCAGAAGTGTGCGCAATATTCTGCATTTTGAAGAAAACTTCGAAGAGCGTTGAAACAAAATAAATTATGAGAGTTACACTTCGTTATTTATCTTATTACTTCAAAAATGTTTCGATGAAAAATACCTTCTCAAGCTATGTTTAGAATGAGGAACCAATGAGAGTGCAAGAAAACTGTCTCACACACACAAGAAAAAAATTTTGAAGTTAGAATCACTCCATCGAAAGAAACATTCACGTATATGACGAAACAATGTTTTCTCAAGAAAATTAACGTTGTAAATATCAGAGTCTGATATTTCCTACCTCGTTCATTAGTCCAGTTACATTTCTATAGATGTAAGGCAGTGCTATATCGACAATGTTCAAACGAATACAAACGGCAAACAAAGCTGAATGTAGAGACGAAACAACTCCTTCATTGGGATCAACTAGGAGCTGCATTGCTGAGAGAGCGAGATCAAGTCCTATTCGCGGCTAAAAATATATAACATATGCAGGCATAGGTCAATCCTACACTTATCTATCGCTTTATAAGCTCCGTATTATGAGGAAATACTTGCCTCGTTTTTCTTCCTCAGACAATAATAGACAGCATTACGAATGAGTGGAAAAACTAAAAAAAAAATTCTAAAAAAGCTGAAAACCAAATTTTAAACATGACAATACAGTAACTGAGTGTAAATAAAACACTTTCAATTATAAAATTATGAACCCAGATTTAAACTACGGATTTTACGAACTCAAAAGCCTGGTAAATGATAGGTACTAATTTGAAGGATCAACACATTTGCACCTACTTCTTTGAATTACAGTTCCAAGCAAAATACAATTTAGTGGGAATGACGAAATTGTAAGACCAACCAATGTCCGGAATCAACTTCAAATGTTCCGCAACCATGCTGCCACTCTCAATAAAATGTTTGAGATACTCTACGGCCCGATCGGCGCCTTGCTCGTTGTTCTTACTAATTGAATTGTCATACAATGCTTTGATTGCAACCATCATTGCAGTCTGAACGATTACATTATAATTCGACAGACTATAACATACACTCATGTACATGAAATACGTACAAACCAAAAAATTATTGACTTACCGATCCATTTCTTGAGTTACAATTAGTAAGAAAGTGTTCCACTTCGCCTGGCTTTTTTTCAAAAACGTCTTTATACTTGCGTGCAATCTCTGCTATTTTCTCAGGAGCAGATTCTGAAAGCTAACTGCGAAACCGGTTTAAGGTGTCGATGTAAAGAAAATGTGGTGCTTAATAACAAACCATCTCCCTCAGGAATTTCATTGATAATTTTCAACAATCCATCAATACTGGGTGCATCGGTGAAGAGTTTAGCTATTATGGCACTCATTCGGTTCAATTTCGTCCACTTTCCTATGCAGTTTATTTAAAACCTATCCAGAATAAACAAAAAAATTAAGATACAGCCTTCAGACATTTCATGAAGGAAAATGTGATTCCATAATCGAAATGTTTAGAACAGTTATAATACAATATCAACACTGAACGATCTGGAACAATCAATCTCCGTGCACAAACGCAGGTGTACAATTATGCATACTAAGCAATTTTTGGCTAAGTTTATCGTACAAAACGTCTAATTCTTCCTCGCTTTTTTCACATCCGCTCTTGTCGAGATTATAGAGCGCGAGATGGAGATTTGTGACATCTTCGTGTTCTTTCTTCATTGTACGCATATTCATCATTTGTTCATCACTTAGCGAGCGCATCTGTCCACTGCGGAATTCTTCAAGGAGCTTTAACATCGAGCGTTCAAGATCATCAAGATCAGGATCACAATGTTCTACTCGAAGTAATTCTCTGTGTATAGACTTCAAGTCGCTATTTGGGAATTTTTTTGAAGTTTCGGCTTTCCACTCATACGATGAAGCTCCACCTTCGTATCCTTAATCGGCATATAATTAAAACATTATAGAGCAGAGGTAGTAGAACGATAAATGCCAAAGCTTAACAGTTAAAATTAGGCCTTTCACAGGCTCAATAGTTAACATTGATAGTGGTCTGATAACATAACCTACCTATTTTCTGGTACCTTTTATCCTCAAAATTCAAAAGCAAATATCTGATAAGCTTGTTCTAAAAGTTTAAACCAATTTTTCAATTTGAGTCTTTGGATAATTAAATTTATTGTCTGAACTGTTAGTAACTTAACTTAATCAATTCTTCATCATTGTTCATTCATTAAATTCATTATTATAATCCCAGAGAAACATCTTAGTGATGGCGAAGTCTTCCGAAACTATGAACAAAAAAAGGTCAGGCTGCTCGAAGTTTCTTAAAACTGTAGTTCTTCTGTGTACAATTGGAAATACCAAAAATCTTTCATTTTTCGTCTATTTTACGTTCAAAAATTGACATAAATTTTCATACTTTCTGTTTAACGACCTTCAAATATGAAGATTTCCCTCCCAAATGTGTACTTGTGATAAATACAGCTTGACAATCAATGAAGTTTTTTCAAAAGAGGATGTCAACAAAAATTTTAGTAGACAAAGAAAACAATGCTATTTCAAGAGTATCTTAAGCAAATAACACAGAGTACAAGATTTCCTACCAAGGGTAGATAGTGTTAGAAGTCACTACCAGTGAAAAAACTACAATATGAAGTAGTTTTTCGGAAGTTTCAGTTTCGAAATTCCATGAATGTCATGTGTATTTTAATAACTTTACTGAGCTCTAAAAAGAATCCAGATAAAAAACTGGATAATTCATAATCGCTAACATAATATAATGTTACTGGGAAATGAAGCATCTATTAAAATCTTTTTAGGCCGAAATTTCTACTTTCCTTTTCTTAGTATTCTTTCTATTTCTTACATCATGGTCACAAAATTGCTAATCCAGAATAATGAAAATAATAATGCGAAATGTAAATAAAAGGAAGCGCACCAAAATCTGAAATGGTTTCGAATCCATCCATTCCAATTGTCTTCATTTCGAACCACTTTTCTTCCGAATCAGAAATCAAAAGTTTATCTGTACCTTGAATCTCATCCTCCTCATGTATAAAATGCTTCTGTTTGTCTTCCTTTTTGTCATCAGATCTAGTAAATCGGTGAAGAAAACTACTAAAAGAAGTCGTGGTGTCTTTTCTTTTAGATTTATGATCATCGAAAGACTTCCTAGTCCATTTCTTTTCCTTCTCACATTCATATTCTTCACGTTCGATTTCAATAGGAGGCGTTGAGGCAGTTACTGTATTGGAAAACGACAGTAGTGCAGTTGGACTCCTTTCCGTGGTTGAGTCATCAGGTATTAATATTCCTACTTCAGCACCAGTTGACCGACTGGTATCTCGGGACATAAGGTCAGCGATAGAAAATCTAGTGATAGTCACTATCAGAATCACAGTTTTTAGCCTTAAATGGTGGCAGAATGTTAAGAGAATTACAATAAAACCAATTCACCAATTTGCTGACTCATGCATACTTTTGGTAAAAGTTTTATTTTTCTAAGTGTCGACCAACTGACATGATAGGAAAGTAGAATGTAAAATAAAAACAGAAATATAAACAATCCGCAAAGACCGCACTGAATTTATCTTAACTAATGCAGGTGTTCGAAACAATTTGAATGAATAGTGCTATGAGGTATATAGTAATATCATCAAATACTGTATTCATCATATTCCGATGTACGTAGTGTATTTGCGCTCCTCAACATTCATACGACGGCTATCCTTTAACCTAGGCATTTTTAAATTCAATATTTCGACTGTTATGCTGCTTAGCAATACTCGAGGTTGGTATATTGTGTTTTATTAAAACATAATGCATCTAAAGCTTGAGTTTGCGGTGGGATCGCTTTTTTTAATGACCTATAGTACAACTGAGTAACAGCTAGAGGCAATTATTGGGTCGGTAGCTTCTTTCAGAGGACCAAATGTTGCCTGTGCGGCTCTTTCTCTTCTATCTAGTATTTATGCGCATATTTTTGAAAAAAAAATTGCGATGTTAGTTGCTAAACAGAGATTTCGCTGCAGTTTTCCATCGATTCGGTTCCAAAAGCTGGAGATTATGCTTTGCATGTAATGCTCGCAGTGCATATAATATCTCAACTTCAAAAAGTATTACCAGACCAGTGAAAGACGTCGCGCACAGTCATCCTTCCATGGAAAGGTAGTTGAAGAGGTCTTCGTGACTATCATCTAATACGTATGTTTATTGAGTGGATCCTACAAGCTATTTAGAAAAATTATTCTTTCACCCATATCGAGAACTTTGGATGAGGCACAATGAGTGCGACAAGCAGGTTTTCGACAACGATTTTTCTGTATGGATCACATCCAAAGTGTATCGAGAGTCATAGAGGTCTGTAGGAGATACAAACTGCCTTCAGTACTAGTCTTTGTCGACTATGAAAACGCGTTTGATAGTGTCTAGACGTACGCGGTCTTATCAACGTTAGACTAGAGAGCTGATCTATCTTAGATAAGAATTATATAGTGTTATCGAATTTGCACTGCCAAGTCATAGCTATTTCATTGACGACTTACCATACCCATTGGAAATGGGGTTTGACAAAGCAATACTACCTCACCAAAGCTGTTTACAGCAACCTTGCAGTAAACAATGGAATCACTCAATTGGAATGAGAAAAGCAAACGAATCGACGGAAAATTGCAGCGAAATCTCCATTAGCGGATAACATCGCAATTTTTTCAAAAATATACGCACAAATGCTAGACAGAAGAAAAAGAGCCGCATAGGCCGCATTTGGTCTTCTGAAAGAACTGACCAACCCATTAATTGCCCCTAGCTAACTTATATAGTTGTACTATTGTACGGTCATGAAAAAGAAAGCGATTCCGCCGCAAAGTTAACCTGTGCTTTTGATCGAATCAGAAGAGTTACATAAACAGGCTCACTGAATCACAGATATCAGGAATACTATCAGTATATTGAAACTCAACGATAGATTCCACTTTTTCATTTTATAGTTATACTCAAGCAGAGCGGATGGTAAGATGACAATTTCGACAAATATGATTGTTTGAGAATTAGCTATGTCTCCGAATTATGTTTAAAATTGATGGATCACAAACGGTTTCCTTCTTTTTATTCTCGTTAGAACTAATTAATGTAATAAACCTTAATTGTTGTGAAATTAATATCAAAAGCTAAAACTGAAAAGTATATATATATATATATATATATATATATATA
>KN716287.1:159964-170486 GCA_000816705.1 Dictyocaulus viviparus | reverse complement strand
GGCCTGGGGGAGCGGCCACGAACTGAATCGGCCGGCGTGTCACTGCGGCACCTCCACCACTGAGCCACTGCGCCCCAAAATAGGATCAATAAACTCTTGATCGTTGTTAACTCAATGTATGATCATTATCTTATTTACCCGTTTCTGATCACTCTCTGTATTAGTTCCCAATATATTATTATTACGGGGCGCAGTGTCTCAGTGGTGGAGGTGCTGCAGTGACACGCCGGCCGATTCAGTTCGTGGCCGCTCCCCCAGGCCTATCAAGCCCGCCATCCCTCTGGGGGCGGTAAATTGGTACCAGAGTCTGGGTAAGATAACTGGCACTGACTTGATGAAGAGTGGTCAACTCAAGTCATTGTATAGACCAGGCACGCATTCAACCACCCCCACGATATCACGTTGAACATGAATGCGGGGGCGCATCCCACCACAAGGGATTTATCAAAGCCAACAATTATCTTGTTATCTTATTTTGAAGAATGTGAAAATTGCTGTGAGAGAGTATACATCGGGCTACGCCGTAATTATTAGCTTAGCGGGATGCAATATTGATATCGGCTCAGACGGATAGTGCCCGTTAACGGGCGAGTGTTGATAGAATATTCACTTGCAATAAGTGAAACACTGAACTGTTGTAGAGCGAAAGCTTCGGTAGTGCAATTAGTTAGCACAACATATTGGACATATATAGATGCGGTTTCAAGTTCCGTCTGAGTTTTAAGGCTTTGCGATTAATTAAACCTTATTAGAGATATTAGAACAAAACCATTGTAACTTATCATAGTTGATAGAAAATGAACAAAAATGGCGAAGAGAGGCTAAACCAGTTATGCTTGTGCAAACCAGGCTGTAATTTAATTACTGCTCCAATTATAAATAGGATCCTGAGTAGAGAAGAGCAAATGCTAGACTATTATTTGAATATGAAAAGGATTCAACAGAAATGCTAGCGGCGATTGTTCAGGTCGACCTCAAAGACGTGGTACATGATGATCTAATTGGAGACTTACTAATTCGATTTTTGAGTTCCCCACTGATTGACGACCCATATTGGGTAAAAAATGACGCTAGCAGGTAAGGAACGATATTTGAGAGTTGCTACTAGAATACGTTCTATTTCGCCTGTCTAGTTTAGGAATTTGTCACCACCAGCATATCTCGACTTTACGATAACATACGATGAGATTGTTCATTTGTGCGCCATGGCTTCAGCGTCATTCCTCGATCAACCGGCACTTATTCATATTGAGAAGTTGGTTTAAGCATTCAAGTATAAGTAATACTGCGTCAGTATGACATTTATTTTTAAGCCAGTATGCTTCGAAAAGCGAACAAAAGTCATGGAACGTTCGATTCTACGACTTTTAAGTTATTAGTTGAATTAAAACATTACAAATTATGCGAAAACGATAACAAATACGGATCGGCGCTGGAAATTTAGGAGTTGTTGATGAAATATTTTTGATAAAAGTGCCATTCTTATTAATTTTTGGTAAATTTGTTGACCATGTCAGCAAAATTTCAATAAAAAAGAGGAAATTTGATCCTTTGGAGTCCGAAGTAAGCCATTAAATTAATTGAATCAAATAGCTGAGAAACGATATTTGAAAAATTTAACTGGCCGAAAGGAGAATACGTCAGTGTTATTTATGATTGTTTAGTCCAAAAACTTGTGAGAAATTGACGTCGTCGGTGTCCTATTTAACTCCAACGTGTTGTAAATCCCAATTGCCTGTTAAAGTCCCTTTAGAGAATTTTTTTCATGAAATTCTCATTCATCTGGAGGCTTGAATACTTGGACAGCTCGTCTTCATACGTAATGCGGGCTCCGGCAATGTTCCATTCGGTTTTTTCACGCGCAATTTTCTTTCATGGTGGTTGTCTTCCGCGTATTTGGTGACACTGAAGTGACGAGGTTTTCTTGGTATAACTCTAGCTCCTTGGATTGTTGAAATAACCTTGTGAAGTGTTTTCATGGTCTTTACCACAGGCGATCACCTTCCTTTATAGATCAGAGGAATGAGCTCCCTTGTAACTTTATCTCATCAAAAGGTGGCGATTTTTAATGAGCTCACTCTTGGATAGTTTCTTATGTTGAAATGGAAATCTTAGAAACACCTCACAGCTACGTCGAGACGGTCAATCGTCTGGAAAGATTTGAAGGACACCAAATATTTAGGAAATTTTGCTGAGATGTAGTCAACGGAGAATCCTTGTTTTCATGAACTTCAGAAAGGTGAATGTTGCAAAGTAATAGTTGTCTCTGCAATCTTATTTAAAGACATATCCGTAATTTTATTTTGTGTTGCAATGGTACTATACTGTTTGTAGTTGTGCCAAGATGGCTGCAAAACTCGGAGTCTTAGGCGGAACTCGGCTGATCCATTACACTATTGAGGCCCTTTTACTCAAAAAATTCAATTTCGCTTTTGAATAGAAAAAAATAATTGAATCATCGCAATTTGTTCATTGGTTCCAGAATAATCCGAAAGGAAAAGCAGTTTTGTTAGTAGGTAATGATGACCTGATTGTATTCACTAGTTTTACATCGAATAACTACGATATCACGATGATGACGAACACGTGGCACAACTTTTACAAACATTGAGTAGCGACAATGATTATCTTATCCGCAGTTGGACCATGTCCCATTAACCCTTTTTAGAGAATATTGGAAAATTATTGGTTTTTAAATGTTGGTACCACTGTTTCATTGCAATAACAAGCATTTGCATTGTCCTCAATCGATGAGTATGAATGTTATTTAAAGGGTTTTATCTTAAATCAACGCTCTTTCAGGGAAGAGCTTCCTTTATGTATTGTGGCAGATCTGCACGGATGTCTCACACAAGTGTTGCGAGTGTTTAAATGCTGTGGACCACCTCACAAAAAAACATTCCTCTTTCTTGGAGATTACGTTGACAGAGGAGTTCAGGTACACAGTCAGGAGTGTTTGAAATCTCTCTATGCTTTCATATCAATTTTCACTAATAATTATTGAGAATTTTTTTTTTCAAATGTAGATAACAATTATAGGGCGTTGAACTCATGACTTTATTATTCTGCTTGAAAATTCGTTATCCTACCCAGGTATTTTCTTATAACGAAGTTTAAGACAGAAAAAAAACAATACATTTAGAGTGTCGATACTTAATCCAAATATATTGATTTAACTGCCTAATCTTTAAAAATCATTTTGAGAAGACCACATATAGGTTTACCTACTTCGTGGTAATCATGAGGATGCAAACACTACACTGAATTATGGCTTTTTTGACGAATGTATTTTCAAATGGCCAACAGTGGGTAGCAACGGTAAAGATGGGGACAAAGTAAGGGCACACAGCTCATTTTTCAAGCTTGGTTTCGTTATTTTTTCATAATTTTTTCGGTATGGCGAATGTTTCTCGGTGCTTTCAATTGTATGCCTGTTGCGGCTATCGTTGCTGGCACAATTTTTTGCGCTCACGGTGGGATTTCGCCATTTATAAATTGTCTTGATGACATCAATAAGGTAGGAATGAGGTCCGTAATAAAAAGAATCATATACAATATCGCCAAATTAATTTATAGATCAAACGTCCGTCAATTGTTCCAGCATATGGTATCGGTTGCGATCTTTTATGGTCCGACCCTTCAGTACAAGGAGATGGTTGGATTCTCAGTCACCGTGGTAAAAAAATGAAACGTCGTAATTTTTTCAATTTATTTACATTAGCTCGGAATATTTCTTCTATATCTCGTCGTGTAGGGGATACGTAGCGCAGCGGTGGAAGTGTCGCCCCGATACGCAGGTTAAACCATGTTCGTGGCCACAGCAGGGGTCAACCAAGCCGCCACTCTTGCGGGGCCAAAAAATTGATATCAGGTTAATCTGTAGAGATAAATAGCACTGACTTGGCAAAGAGCTGCTAACTGAAGTCTTTGTGTAGACCAGGTTCGCATTAAATTACCTCCACAATATCACGTTGGAAACGAATGCGCAGCTTATCTCGAAACATGATTAATCAGCGGTAAAGCTCATATTATCTCGTCATGTACATAGAAATGCACTAGCTTGCTAGCATTTTATGAAAGATTGATTAAGTCTCGCATTAGGTATTTCGTTCTTGTTCGGATCCAAAGCTGTGGAGGATTTTTGTATTAAGCATAACGTCGACATCATATTACGTGGACATCAAATAAACAATGAGGTACACATTTTGTTTGATGACTTTTTTGCGTTAGGAGAAAACGTTTTTGTAACATTCATGTAACACTCACATTCATGTATTTCAGATGTACAAAAATGGATATAGAATATCGTTTGATGGACGACTGGTCACCTTATTTAGTGCTCCAAACTACATGAATTACAAGAACAATTCCTGTGTGGTCACTGTGTCATCACGTGTAATTAAGTTTTAGTTCTTGTTATGAAATCTTTCTTTTGTATATTCATACCCCAATATACCTAAAATGAACCAAGAAGCGTGAATAGTAGCATTTAACAATAGAAGCAAACGTCGAATATACCACGAGGGTTCTTTGATTGCCAATTACATTAGCGTACTGATAGCAATGAAATATTGGCGTTGTTGAGTTTAGCAACACGAATGACAATTTACAAATGATACTGGAAAAGATTGAGCACATGATTTACAGTGAGATCGTAATGAATGATCATCGTCATGATGAGACTTTTTTATCAAATCAGAAATTCCAGAACAGTATAACAGGACTTGATCGAAGGCCAAGAAACGTCTTCAGCTAATAACAACGAAAGTGGTTCATTTTGCAATCATTTAAAAACTGCGACTTATACGTGATATAACGATGAACTGTAAATTTGTTTTAGGAGACACTAGTACAAGAGTGAAAACGATTAGTGGAAAAATAATCGGGGATGAAGTTTTTAGTAAGAATCGGAAATTAAAATAGACAACGCTTTACGATTTTTCATATGTACCACACCTCTTCCAAAAGTAGTTGCCCTTTGTGTTAAAAAAGAGTTGCCGATAAGCGTAAAAGTAAGCAAACCGAATGACTTACACAGAGATCGATTGTACTCCTATTGATGGGAAAAGGTTTCTTTTTAGTACATCAGTGATAACATCTTTCAGACCTCTGAGCAAAGATCCGCTTTAGCTGGTCTTAAGCTGCCTATTGTAGAAGATGGTTACCGAAAAATTGGGGAAATACAAATAAGATGAATCATTGAATACAACTCTAAGTTTCAACGAAAGGAATGACATATGGACCCTCGCAACTATTATATCCCTTGTAATCTTACTTCAACGAAAAATGACTGATGTCACCTCAGCTATTATATTGAGTGCATAGCGGAAAAGTTACTTTGACCTTTTCCGCGTGAAGTTTTTCATGTGACACTCGAGATATAAATCGCTTATTCAAGAAACTTAAAATAACCTCCGATAAAACCATTCAAAATTAGTCTCTCTTGAGATCGGTCAAAGTTTAGCGATTCGTAGCATGAAATTGGCAAAGGTCTTGGGAAAAAGATGAGTGCTGATTTCGGTGGCGATAAACTCTCTTGTTACTTGTGAGCCGTAGGAAAACATATTTTTTGAAAGGACAAGTTACGTATGAGCTTAATACTTTATGGATGGTCATTCTTTACTAAAAGGCTGACCTAATAGGTGCCCAAAAATTACCATTCTTTGTTGAGTGTGCTCCACAAATATTTTTCGGAAGTCATCTTTTTGAACGTCACAGTAAAACTGTATGAGGTTCAGCCTATAAAACAAGAAAGGCTTCATATGGAATGTCGTTTACTATATCACATGTAATGAAATCGAAGGTTTAAAAATAGTGTCTACATGCATTTCTAATTGTGAAATACGAAACAGCGTTAACAGAGATGGAAAAAAGCTGTACCATCAGTAGGTGTCGATGGAAGTTGAAGCAGACGTATACAAGCGCAGTACGTAGTGCACGAGAAATTTAACTACAAATCTACAATGTTATTAGTTTTATATGAGAAAAAGTTCAACAATGCGATTCAGTTTCTACAGAAGATGATCAATATTCCAGTGAAGCAGGAAATCATCAGATTCCAACGAGGTTAATTTTGTAGATAATATGTATTAAATCAATGTATTTTGTATGAAACAAACTAGTGTGAAGAAATGGAGGTTAAGTGAACGAAAGACTTCACTGCGATTGAAAGGAAAACTACTACGTATTAGGCCCATACTACGATGAAGGAAACCAAGGAAAGCGAATCTTTGGTCTAATTCGTTCCATTGACATGAAAAGCGAAACCGAAGGTAAAAGAAGTAGAAGGAAAACTGCATAGTCTACGAGATAAAGAGTCGTTAGTGCTAGCACAGCACGTGAAATGCTAATAATCCATGTATTCGAATGAATTGTTGGATTCGAATGACGGATATCGATTTGGCTCCACACTAATAATGAAGCCACTACATTCTTGTTAAGCTTGATATTATGTTATCAAAACAGTATTCATTTTTAAATATAGCAGACATATTGAAAGATTTCATTCAGCATTGAACTTGTTCACTATGCTATGAAATGAGGAGAAACGTCCAAGCAGAAATGCAACCGTCCTTATGCAATTGCTCAACGCTTACAGCAAATTTTCTTGTAGTGGATAGCGATACAAAATGAATTTGATGCGAGCATTCTGTTGTTTATTGGAATAATAACATTTACGAAACCAGTCACCTAACATTTGAATTAATCTCATGAAATCTGTAAGAAATAGCTGATGTTTTCAAACGTTTCTTTTAGAAAATATTAATTACCTTTACCTTTTCAAACAAATCCTATAAACACATTTAGGAAGCAACGCGACGTTAAGTGTACTTGTCGTAGTGAATTTTTCTAATGTTGTTTTCATATTCGTAAGCCGTAAGTGGAACGGTTATAAATGGAAACAAATATCGCAAGCAAACCTTCGTTTTCTACTGTGGAAAAATTATACGGTTCTGAAATATCTTGTGTTTCATAATCAGGAAAGAAAACAATGACTGGTCATTGTCGCATTTATCAGAATGTCAGCCTTCTGAATCGTTTTTTTTTCTATTGATGCAATTTGTTTTCTTTTTTCCAATAAGGATGAGAAATACTAGAGAGCATGGCTAATTGGTGCTTGAAACGAAATGTTAGACATCTTCGAAATGAATATGTATGAGTGAACAAATGCGATTTCAATTCATATCGTTCATTTCTTACGTGATCCTAGTACATCATCTTATGCATTGCACAATTGATCATACAATGTCGAATACAAAGTTTTCTTTCAGCTCAACTTGGAATTCACTGTTTTTCGTTGCCGTTACTATCAATCTGGGAAAAAGGTTTCACCTCAAAGTCTCATTTTTCTTACATTGATTTTCTCCTCTATTTCATACATTGTCTCGTGTATAACATAAGGGTGTTCAAAGTGTAGTCATATAACAAAATCTAGGTCAGAAACCAAAGGGAAAGAAATGAGAAGAAAACTGCCATAAAAACAGATGATGAAATGGAGAACGTGAGTTCATCAAGTGGATTCACTTCATATTGATCTTATAGATGATAAATATACAACTTATATATAACTAAACTTAATTCTTAGCAAAATTCATCATTCTAAAGAGTACTCGTATATAGAATATCTTTAATCAATTATAGTCCAAGATGCAGTCATTTTCTTACAATAAATAAATAGTTTGTGCGCTACTTTGTCGTTAAACCACATACGAAATCAATCACACGAATACGCCTCAATGTTAGCATAGTTTAGAAGATGAACAGTTCGAGCGACTTTATAGTAATTGATTTTTATTCTCTGCATACTCAAAGCCTCATCAGCGCAATCGATAGCACGCCAAACCAAAAATCTGGGAGATCCGAGTTCGCTTAGCGCCCGAGCCTCCGAATTCTGTAATTTAGCTAATTTAAAACGAGAATTATCGACTTCAACGATTAATAACTGCAAACATTACCACTGATGCGGTGGTTTGCTTTACGTAGTATGCTGTTGCATATTGTAATCTGAACAATCTGACAGCGATTTACTTCATATGATCAGTAAGGTAAAAGCGATGATACAGTAAAAGAAAAGCATGCATTGTAGTAGATAAGCATCAGAGTGACAGTATTTAGGCATATGTTAAGCATCTGTGAACTTGTGAGCACGGAACTGGAAATCAAATAATAGACGATGACTCACTGCAGATATTTTGTCTAGATCCGTAAATAGATGTAGGACATGTAGACATATAAGAAAGGCAGTGTGTAGATATCATACTAGACTTGAATCCAGGAGGTACACCATATTCCAGTATGAGTCTCACTGTAGCAATTCCTACCGTAAAAACGCTCTTCTGTGTAATGTTTACTATATAATTCTAACTATACACAAATAAGAGCATATCATATAGCATGCCTTATAATTTCTTATCTCTTAATAGCTGTCATATAAGTTGTTGAAAATGATGGAGGAGCAAGTATTAGCAAGAAATAAGATCGATGAAGAGAAGTGCCAGCACACGGAGAAATCGTCTATACAAACATTAGCAGACAAATACGCTATGTCTTTCCGTATACAAATATAAAATACATTGGCAAATATTCCATATTTGTCATAACCATTGCGAGTTTATCGGCCGAGCGCATCGCCCTTTTGTACGCAGACGGACTAAGTAAAAAGACCTTTGGTTTAATTACCGAAAGTTGAAATTTGACGATCTACACTCGATCGAGTGACACCGTAGTGATTGGTTCCACTTCTGATAAAGAAACATACGCTAAATCTTGTGAACAGCTGCAGCATAATCGCCGTTAGAGGACAAACATATGGTTTAATTACGCAAGTTTGAGGTAACTTAACTAAGCTTGGGAAGAGTAATCGAGTGCCAAACCCACAAGCCACTGCATACCTACAACTATGCTACAGCAATCGTATATAACAATCTGATTACGGACCTGATAACTACAGCTGTATTTTGTAGGTACAGGAAACAATTTTTTGGGTTACCAGAACTATTATAACAATAATAACAATAGATTATGTGTAGTTATTACTATATTACAGGCACAAACTAAAACCGGAATTTTTCTACACAGATACAAAGCTTCAAAAATGTCTACTCGATATTAAGAATTTGATTATATTTCCTCGGAAACAGATGCGGTCCGTGAGAAATGAAGCCAAAATTTAGGCTTAAGAGGAAGAATGAAAAACATTACGCAGCCGCCACTCGTAAAAATTACACAATATCCTTGACAACAAGTATATGCAGCTGCATATTTGACGACCACATTAGGTGACGGCTTGCGGCGAAAGTCTAGGTGAATTTAAGTGAGAAAATATAGATTTATGAGAATTGTATGTAAGTAACCCATACAGCAAGCTCATAATATTATAGAAACAGAAGCTACAGTTCCTATAACGGTTATTATTTTTAACTACCATAGGTCTTCATATATTTACTGTTAAGATTTATCAAGGAACCAAATGAAAAATTCCTCAGGAAATTTTTCTTCCAGAGCGACAGTTCTGGATTGTCACCCAAAAGCTCGACTGAACATTTTGTCACTATTACATCTGTAAGTTTTCCAATACTATAATATTTTAGTATGAATAAATAATTATCCGAGAACGTGTCGAGTTTGTTCATATTGATAATCCCACATCAACAGTAATCTCTCAACATAGTGTAGCCCAAGCTGTTCACAATAAACTTATTCTATAATAACCGTGTACAACGAATAAAAGAGGAGGATTTTGCTTCAGTAGATAAAAGAGGATCCTACAAAACATTTAGACAAATCGGTTCGCAGGTAGAGGTCATTTGCATCACATCCCATATTTTCGAATCAATAATTGATAATGTGACAGCAAATAAAATTTTGGCTAACCGTTTTGATGGTTATTGTTTTCAGAAATCGTCACCTATGAAGAACAAAACAGGAACGCAAACCAACTTGCTTTGTAAGATTCACATTATGAAATTCGTTGAATATCTATGAGTATGAGTCAGAGGTAGAAAGATGTAGACGTGGTAGTCATTGATTGTATTTAACGTCGATCTTGAATATTTAAACTTCCATTCAAGCAATCAAAAATGATGTAGCAACTTTAAAGACGATGATGTTAATGACGCTACTCATCAAACGATTACAAACACCAAGTTTTTATGGTATTTTGAAGAAACTACATCCTCGAATCGAGATGACATTAGTTAGCAACAGTGTCTTGTATGTGAGCAAATCAGTAAAAGAGAAAGCTCCTAAGAACGAACAGGAGGGAGTAATTAATGCGAAGGAAGTGCTATCGCAAAAATTGCAGTCAGATACGATTCTAGATGAAAAACTTTGTATCAGCTCCACCGTGATGCATTAATACAAAGAATTGTAAGCTGTCATTATTATCACAGGAGCGCTGCTAGCATAAAAAGCAAACCTCATAGCGAAGAGCAATGTGGCATTTGAAAAAACTACTTCAAGCCTAAGCCAAAGTGGAATTAGTATTAGATAATACATTTACAACTAATCAACATATACATAC
>KN716287.1:135543-155069 GCA_000816705.1 Dictyocaulus viviparus | reverse complement strand
TCATGCTTTCTATTGCAACTGGAGCTTTGAAGGGTAGATTCCGGGTGGTTTCTCTTCAGTGATGATTTTGTGGTCTGGGACAAAAGTGATGCGATGGCTAAGATTTGTATAGAATTTCCCCGTTATCAACTCTGTGTCATGGCAAAAAGTTTTCACGACGCCATCTTCATTCATTAACGTTGACAGCAGAACTCTATATTCACTCAAATTCCGAAAAAATCCTCTAAAACTGTTTTTTTTTGTTATGATTTCAAAAATTTTTTTTGCGGAAATCGATTTAAATCCCGTTGTAAAGTCCCGATATGATCCGGACTACGATTTGCTGCACTAAGAAGAGCAGCAATGAAACAATATTCATGGCGCGTTGTTCCTTATATTTTATTTATTTTATTATTCTTATTTTTATTTTACTTTATAAGTGCGATATAAGGAGGATGTAAAGTGAATTTATTCGTTATTTTTTGTGCAAACACGAGGTTGTTAAGCAGTCTCCATCCGAATGGCTGGGATTGGGGGCATAGTGGCGCAGTTGTAAAGGTGGCACAGTGACACGTAGACCAGAATTAGCTCGCGGCGACCCCAGGCCTACCAAGTTCCCCATCCTTCCAGGTTCGGCAATTCGGTATTCAGACAAATCTGAGTAAAATAGCTAACCTCGGCATTGTCGATCACTGTCCAGGTGTTAAATGCTCAGTTTTTAGGCTCACTTTGTTAATATCGCTCACTAGCATTTCGACCCATGCTGTCTGATCACTCCCTTTGAAAAGGTTTGCTTAAGTATTTCTCAGGCTTCTAATTAGGTTTAGAAGAGGTAATAGTTGTTTAACTACTTTGGTTAATGTCTCTTGACGCGTAGAGAGATTACTCGTCATACTTTCAAAATATAATAAGCGTATATGAGTTTGTTTGAGCTTTCCAACACTTACCTTGTTGTGGCTGTAGTCGATGAATGAAGTAGAATTGGCTTCGTCGATAAAGATATTCGCAGATATTCGCGTAGAATTCGCGTACAATATACTCACAAAAGAATCGCGTGGCAGAAAGAAGCGGTGAAGTAGAATTATGGGTGATAGCTATTCAAATTGACGCTGTTTGCTCAACATCTGAATTTCACCACATTATGTTTATCGACAAAGCCAATTCTACTTCAATCAGCGACTGCAGCCACAACAAGATAAGTGTCGGAAACGAAGTAATGATAAAAAATATAATGGGTCTAGTGAAATATGCCCGAACATTCCATTGTTTGTCAAACTGTATTTATATAGAAAAAAATATAGAAAATAGAAAACATCCTCTTTCTTAGAGAATATTCTTCTATGATATGTACCAATAAAGCAAAGAATACAAAAAATTAAACTGATGAAGTTAGTAAGAGTTTAAGTGTCGATGTAAGATGAACATTGACGATCGGTGACACGGTATGTACAATGAGACGTTTTCAAACTAAGTGAATATGAGAGTGGACCGAAAGGAACCGTGCTAGGTGAGCATTGGAAATTTAAATGCTTCTCAAGAAATATGTTTTGCCTGTGTTTATTCATTATTTGCTTGAATGGTATGTCGTCACGCGTAGCGCGGGCCCCGGCAACTCTTCATTCGTTTCGTTCTCGCGCGACTGTCGTCCATGGTGGTGGTCTTCCGCGTACATGGTGACGCTGGCGCGGCCCCTTCCGTAATCTTGAAATCGTTTTAAGCTGTGAGTACAGCTTTCCCACGTTTGTCTCGAACACGCTCGCCCATCTCGCAATTTGTCACCCAGGAGGACGTTTGTATTCTTTTGAGTACCATTCTGCAGTTTTTTTCGTCCATCTGTCGTCTTCTCTTCTCGTTATATTAACAGCCCATCTATGTTTCGCTTTTGACGCGTATTCCTCTGGATCTTGTAGACGAGATAATTCTCTGATATCAGTGCTGCGAAGCCTGGCTTGGTGTTGTGTTTGCCGGTTTTATTTAGTAAGACTTCTTTTAAGCGACCCGTTAGTAGCTCGTAAAATCCATGACGTTGTTGAAGTATGAACCCAATTCTCAGATGCGTAGCAAAGTGCTGGGATAACTATAGAATTGAAAAGGTGAGCACGTATTTTTTAGTCTGTTATTTGATCAGCGACCTCTTTTAAAGGTCTAAATACAGCCCATGCGGCTCTCCTTCTTTTGTTTAATTTTCCTCATATCGTTCTCCATATTCATAGATCGCCCAAGGCATACGCAATATATGGTTTCTTCGATTTCCAAACCATCAATCTTAATTCGATTCCCATCACACCATGGGTTTTTCATGAACTGGGTCTTCTTCTTATTCGCAGTCCTATCTTCTTCCCAATTTCGTTCAATCCATTTAACATCATCTCTGCTTCCTCTGTGCTTCTTGAAAATAGGCTTGTCGACGAAAAATGATGTCGTCTACAAAACAAAGGTTTCGTAGGAATTTCCCATCGATATGTATGCCTCTTTTGTTACAACCAAAGGACTTCATTATCCATTGCAGTGTGGCAGTAAAGAGCTTCGGCGAGATGGTGTTGCCCTGTCGAACTCCTCATATTATAGGAATGGTAGACGTTCGATCAAAAAGCTGCATATTCGCTCTGCAATTACGATAATAGCTGTCGAGGATTTTTATATAGAACGGTCCCAGTCCTTGATCGACAAGCGCTAGCAGCACAGCTTTCGTTTTGACGATGTCGAACGCTTTTTCGTAGTCGACAAAGGCGAGAACAAGGAGCACATAGTATTCTCAACAGGCCTCTATGACCCTTGCTACCGTTTGGATGTTGTCCATGCTGCAGAATCCTTTGCAAAATCCTACTTATTTTACAGGTTGAGCCTCATCCAATGTTGTTGTTATATGGAACAGGATAATCTTCGTGAAGAGCTTGTAGAGTACACTCAACAAGCAAATCGGACGGTAATTTTGGATATCCCTTCGATCATCCCCTTTCCTATGTAGAAGGACCGTGCGCGAGATTCTCCACTGATCTGGCATTTTTCCAATATATTAATGGTATATTAATGGTATTTTTTCATTCCGAAGATATCTTGTCATATGGCGTGCCAGAAGTGCATTTGGTTTGTGGGCACCAGCTCGAAGGAAGTCGACATTTATCTTGTATCTAGGAGCTGTGCCATTTTCCCTGCTTTCTATAGCAGCTTGAGCTTCAGATGGTTGAATTCGTGGTGGTTTACCTCCAGAGGGTATTTGAGGATCTGCCGATGAAATTGTAGGACGGAAAATGTTGGTGTCGATTTTTTTCGTTATCAATTCCATATCATGGCAGAAAGCAGTTGGCATTCCATCTTCGTCAAGCAAAGTTGACAGAGGAACACGATAATTACGGAAATCTCCACGACACTTATTCAAACTAAGTCGTTTTTGAGCTACATCCAATAGTCTTTCTTGTTTGTAACGTTTTAGATCTTCTTGCAACGATCTTCTACAGTTGACATTGATTACCAGCCGTGTCAGAAGGACTGCAATTAGATCCAGCACCAGACTTCTCCTAGTTTTCAGCATTTTTTTTTGTAGCAACAGAAATGCGCTGTGACCTTTTAATTGGGAGACTGAAGCATATTCGGCACATTATTGCAATACTTTCATAAAGAACTCATAGTCTTCAGTCGGGTCATCTTTCATCTGCAAGTCATATATGAAAAGGATATCGCTGAGAACTTTCCATCAGAAGCGATTTCTTTTTGTGCGATGACAGATTTTCTCTAGTTTTCTGCTGAAATGAATCTTTGCATGAAGAAAACGGTGATCAGATGTAGAGCAGAAGGATGGTATTACCAGTGTATTGAGGGGACACCATCTTCTGTTAGTAAGAACATGATTGATTTCCGCTTTTGTCATTCAATTTAATTATGTGCAAATTTGGTAATATTTATTTGTATCAATGGATATTGTGTCATGTCCATCAGCGGTGTTCTTTCTTCACAAAGAATGAGTTTCCATGGAAAAACCGTGCTGTGGATAAGAGTGCCGCAAGACGTTCTCTATTTTCGTTTTTGTCTCGCAGACCAAACCTTCCGATCCTATAGTGCTTTTCATTCATCGTTCGCATCCTCGCGTTGAAGTCTCCAATAACAAATTTGCAGGATTTTTTGTTTCGGATAACTTTTTCCAACTCCTTGTATAATGCATCTAAATCGCTCTTATTTGCTGTACCAGATGGTGAGTAGCAATTGATTATGCTGATTTTCTTATGACGCCGTGGTTGGAGACTTAATATGGCTAAACGACGAGATAGGGTCTCATAAGAGTCGACGAGGTGGGTGAAGGATGGGTGTGCTACAAAGCCAACACTACCGACGTTTTGTGCGGGACCTTCTCTCCACGGATAATACGTGTCCCTTCATTGAGATGTCTTACGTCGGTTTATCTGCTCTTGGTCTTTTGTAAAGCTATCACGTAAAATTTAAGACGTTTCATAGCTTCAAGAAGAGCACAGAGATCGGCGTCTGAGGAGACTGTTCTGGCATTGTATGTACAAGGAAAGAAACAGTTTTCACAGCGTGTCGTGGGCGTGCTCATTAGTTCCGTAGCCGACGTCACGATTGGCCCGAGATTTAATCGCCTCTTACCGATTGTCTTACCGTCTGAAGTCACAGACCGCAGAGCCCTGTGTGTGGGGAACTGAGGCCGAAGTTTTACTGGTGTACCTTGAGTTCTTGAAATTCCTGAATTCTCTGGATTCCTGAAATAGCCCAGCTAAGGCATTCTCACGGTCTTAACCACAGGCAGTCACCGGCCTTTAAAAATCAGAGGAATGTGCCTCCTTGTGACTTTATCATATCAAGTCGGTAGTGGTTCCTGATAGGCTTACTCTTGGCTAGGTCTTCATATTAAAATTAAGAACTTAGGAACACCTACTAGCCACACTGAGGCGGTAAACCATCTGGGAGGGTGTTAATTCATTTGAATGTTTAAATATTTAAGTGACCGATATGATAATGAAAGAAGAGCTGTTTTATGGCTACGCCACGCAATGTATTCATTTAAGCACATGAATGCTATGGCACGCTCTACTTAGTTTCCTTACTTAGATGGCTTTCCGTCATAGTGCGAGCTCCACCAATGTTCGATTCGTGCCTTCTTCACACGATTGTCGTCTGTGGTGATGGTGTTTTGCGTTCATGGCAACATTGGTCCAAGAAAGAAATTTCATGTTTCAATGGTTACTGTGCGTCGTTTGTGCCATTAATGCGGTAGTTTCTGCTTTTTTATTTCTAAATACATCTTTGCATCAAAATTGTGCTTCAAACCCCTTTTTCGCAAATGTAGGATATTTTACAGGAGAACGCACGCTCTAATACGAAAGCTCGCAGCCACTTTAAATCTAGCATACCAGGTATCAGATCAGAGGGTTAGAGATGTCTGGAAGAAATTTGTGCCACAAATCTGGAAATTTTATCTGAAAATTTAAAATACTTCTTGCTATTTGTGTATGTACATCAAACGTGCATGTCTTTTTTCTTCCTTTCAGATTTTCTTTATTCGCCTTGATTGTATATGTGATGTTTTTGTTAGCTGAGAGCATAGCGAAAACAGGCTAGAAAAACTTATAATCGTGATTCATGTCTTGTTGATAGATATCAGTGTTAGAGTGTGACGCTAGTATTCTCAAAATGTTGAGTCAATCATGAAACCTAGAACTTCATGCAAGACTTGATCCTAAGCCTACAGATATACGGTCTGGTGTGCGGCCGGTTGCACTACGAAGGTCCTTGTTCTGTGGTCTCTCAATGCTTTCTTTATGCTTGTAGGTAGATATACTTATTCTCATATTTCTAATTAGATATATTATCGGCACTATACCGTTGACGGGCTTAATCCACCGATATCGTTTATATCAACTATTCATCGAAATAGTTGCTATTTCCTTCTCCTTATAATCAATAGAGTCAACTTATCCAGTATCATTTTCTACAAAAGGCGCGGAAAGGAAAGGAAAGGCGCGGGAAAGTACGCAGACATAGAAAGGGAACACTAGTTCAATAATTAGGCTCCGTCCACTCCTACATCCCCTATATAGGCTCCCGCAGCAAATATCTTAGCCGTGTCCTTTACTCATCACCTTAGCACAATTTCATTTTACCTTTATTATTGATTGGATAGGTTGTCGTTAATCTGTTGCATTACAGGTCTCATACAGTTTCCACGATTCATAATGTATTCTTTTGGATCTTGATATATCATTTTTACTCTTCGTATCTTGTTAATAATTGTTGTTATCTAGTTGATTATACACATCATCAATTCATCTAGGATAATCTTATTACGTACATTCTTGAATGTCGTTATTGTTGTCTGATGTAATACTTATTTGTTTAAATAAAGGTTTAATTACCCAAGTTTGAGAAGACCCGCGTGGCAACATAAGGAGCATTCTACTCAAGACTAACACATCGTTATTACATTCAATAAAGCTCATAATGCGACTCTACCCTCCTATACAATCTTCCATAGTGATTTTTCAAACAGTTTCTCTTTATCAACCATGAGAGTTAATGCAGATCAACTAATCGTTGTGTGGGTTTTAACTATACTAATATAAGGCGTTTATAACCTTCCATAACTGTCACAGTTAGAAAAATCAAAAGAGAAAAAATTAATGTGTGACTCTAATATTTTAGCCGTCTTTTAGCGTGAAATATGATCTGATTCCCAAGTCATTTTTTTATAATATTACGGGAAGCGTAATGATGGAGATCCAACTGTAATACGCAAGCTATAATCAGGCTCTAGCAAACCCTTCCAGACCTACGAAGCCCGTTACTCCTCCGCCATCGACAGGTTGATATCACAGGAATCTGGCTGGCCAAGATAATTAGCAGTGAGTTGTTGAAGAGTTGTCAACTCGAGTCAGTATATAACAGATTCGTATTCAACTAGCTCCACAATATCACATTAAATAGGAATGTGTAGGCGCACCCCGCAAATTCTAGAGCTTATCTTATAAGCTTATTGTACTCTTTTTACATCATTTTATGTATGAAGAAGTTGATTGGTCTATGGGGTGTATTTTTTTGAATGCCCAGTTGCTTTTGCAATGGTTACACGATCATGAATTGCATTTTGTTCGTCATTGTTTTTAACCACTTCCTGTGAGTTTGTTGTGTTTTTCATTTCCCTGTGGTTTTCTGCTTTCGAATTTCTATTGAACCTATTGATTTTTGTCCACGATCCTTCGTTTCCATCCTGTTATTGGAATTGTGTTGAGACTTATGCTATCTACACTATGTTTCTGTGGTCAAGATTCTAAACTTTACTGTTGATATCTGTTTCTGCTTCATCTTGTTTTCTTGGGACTATGTTAATGAATATATTGCTTACAATTTTTCTGTTCACTTACATACTCTTTACAGGTTTACCAAATCTTTATATAAATGTAGAGAACCGGAAGTATAATTTGTATCTTTTGTCTTAAGTGCCTAATAGCTTAATAGCTAATCATTAGTCATTTTTCTTATGGGTTCACGGAGAAAAAGCCTTAAATAAAATCAGGCGAAAATAAATTTGCTGGTTCAAGCTGCTTGAGCTGTTTTCATAAATGTTCGTAAATCCCAGATTTGAGGGAAGAAACTTTGTATAAAAATGAAGATATTTCAACAACACAAAATTTTTATAAAAAACAATACAGCATCATACAATACACATATGCATGAAATAGATGACAGATAAATGGCATTTGCGTACTACTCGGCTCACCAGATAAAGCCTGTTAACGTTCGAATGGCGATGAGCTACTCAGCTAAAAAATCGGTGGAGCGCTAGTAATCAACCCTACGTACTCAATAGTACGATTGGTAGCACACCAAGTCGGATATCTCTAGATACGAGCTAAAGTTCCGCATAATGTTTTGAGTTTTGCTGACTAAATCAGCATTATTAGGATTACAATAACTGCAGTATTCGTTTTTCAAGCGTTATCATAAGGGATAATTCTTGTAGTGTCTGGATGTGAAGTGAATAATTATATCAGGCTTACAGGTAGGACTCGTTATATGATAGTGATAAATATCTTTGCTCGTTGTAAACACAAGAGAGTTTAAAAAAAGAATTGAGTATGATGCAGTCACCTCTCTTATTTTACTGCTAGCTGGAAAGTAACTGCATCACTTGAAACCAGATGGTGATTAAGTTATTTATTATAGCGTACAAATAGCACTAACGGAACTTTTTCATAAAAGCTTATAGTATTGTATTTTTTTAGCGCTTACTGAGAAATTCTTCATATGATTTGTTCTTGCAGAAACCATCGTTTGTGATCGTAGAAGTTGGCTCAAACGTATCAAAAGAAGAAGCACGTGCATTTGGCCGTCATGAAAAAAAATTTGTACTACTGCCATATTATCAGCAATTATCCCTTGATTTGGACTACCAATTCGAACACATCAAACACGGTCTCGTTCTCTCTGTACTCGTCAATGAAAATCGACCAGCACTCAGGAATTATATTTTCTCATTGAAAAAGTAAAATTTCTTCTGATAAACATACAGTTGATAGTAGAATAGAAACGAAGAACTTTCAGGTTTTTGGAGGCAAATGGATTCCGATTTTCGAAAAGCGATCATTTAAAGCTTATTAGATTAATGTACCTTATAATGGTAAAGAAGGATCAGTGGCATGATGTGGTTCATTATGCAGCAAGAGCTCTGGAAAAATTGATCAAGTATGTGACTATTCAGCGTTCCAGGCGCTGTATGTTTTCATATAAGTGGCTATTTCACAAATCTTCAAAATGACCTTTTGAAATTGAAATTCTTTTTTGTAAATTAGTAATAATAGAACACTTTATGGTTCTGAAAAATTGAGTCTTAGTTGTCAACAAAATTTCATCATTCATTTTCAGAATAACCGGTGCAACGTTTTTTGGTGGTATTAGTACATGATTACTTGTATGGCCCATTTTCACGCATAGTACGGGACCCAGAAAGCTTCTATTCGTTTCTTTCTCACGCAGCTGTCGTCCATATTGGTAATCTTCAGCGTACAAAGCGACACTAATGTTACCCATTTCGTGATCATAAAATCGTTGGTAAATATATATGAAAGCATTGTCAAGCACCCTGTGTTTGGATAAATACTTGACGGGGTTAAGGTATTAACCGAAGTCTTAGATTTGAGCAAAGCAGTGAGATAAATGTGAAGTCGAAAACGTGAGAATGTGTATTCAGTTCTGTCAATCTTCTTCATCAGTGCCTTCTTTTAGAGGTCCTAACACATCTCATACGAGTCATTTTCTATATAATCGTCTGGCATATCGTTCTCCATTTTTATAAACCACCTATGCGTATTATTTAGTTTTTTCGATTTCGATACTATTACTCTTGATTTGACTTCTACTACACCATTGGCTCCTCATGAACTGGTTCATCTTATTTGATCGTAGTCTTTTACTGTATCCAACTTCGATCATTTCGTTTAACATTACCTCTAGTTTTCCTGTACTCATAGAAAATAAGATATCACTCGGAAAACGGAGCTTTGAAAGGAATTTCTCATCGATCGGAATGCCTCTTTTGTCTAATGCTGATGGCTTACATTGTATGGTGGCAATGAACAGCACTTAAGAGATCGTATCTCGTTAGCCAACTAGTTTTGCAATAGAGATGGGGAATGACTGCTCAGAAATAATTTGACAGCAATCGAAAACAACTTTTATATATATAGTGGTTCCACACTTTCGTCGACAGGTTCTGACAGCACAGCTTTCGTTTCGCCACTGTCAAATGCTTTTGCATAGTATAGGAAAATTAGAACAAGAGGCTAATGGTATTTTTGATAGGAATCCTTTACATTTTTCATCGTTCGGATATAGTCCATTCAGCAGGCTCCCATGCAAAATTCAGCTTTTTCGACACGGTAAGCCTCATCCAATGTTGTTTTTACGTGCAACAAGATAGTCTTTGTGAATACCTTGTGAATTGAACTCAGAATGCGAATACAACTGTAGTTTTAAATATTTTTCGCTTTCCTATCTGTAGCAAACTTACTCTGCACAAGGTTCTTAACTGGTCTAACTTCTTTCTATTCTTTAGATATCCTGTCTTATAATATGCGAATGATGCATGTAGCTTGTGATGGAAGTCAACAATTTCTTTATCAGGTGTAGAAGTTGTCCCACTTTTCATGCTTGAAAAGATACCTTAACACTTTTTTCCAACTATATAGCGCATTTGTGAGGCTACTCACAAAACCGTTGAACTCATAAGATTGGTATAAAACATATTCGTCAGCAATTCGATATCATGGGGGGAGCCAATCGATATCCCGACTTCGGTGGGCAAAGCTTGCAGCGGAATACGGTAACCATAAAGGTCCTGACGGAATTCTTTAGTTGCCTCCAATATTTTTTTTTATGGGATCCGTTTTATATCTTTCTGCTCCACGAGAATTTCCTTCAGTTGGTATTGACCAGTCGCGTTAGACGGATTGCAGTTGGATCCAGTGTCACTATCCTCCTAGTTTCAAGCAGAAATGAAATGCGTTGTGATTTTCTTAATAGGGAGGCTAGAAAATATTCGGCGTATTTTTACAGTCCTGACATGAAAAACTTGTAGTCTACGATAAGGTCCATCTGCGACCTGCCAGCCACGTATAGAACGGATTTCGCTTAAAACGTTTTCACCATAAACAACCTAATTTCTTCTTGTTGTGTGATGACAGGTTGTCTTTTCTAGCTTTTTGCCACAAGAAGAAAAGCACTTTTTGTTGGTAAGAATACGATTGATATCTGTTCGGGTCGTTTCGTTTTGCTACACTTATGTCTATCGGCTGTGTTCTTTCTTCGCAAAAAATGACTTTCCGTGGAAGAAGCGTGTTGCGTAAAAGAGTACCATAAAACTCAATCTATTTTCATTTCGATCTCATTATCAAAACTTTCCTGTCCTATCGTGTTTCCATTTCATCGTTTGCATTCTCGCGTTGAAGTCTCGCACAACGCATTCAAAGGATTTCTTGCTTCGGATAAATTTTTTCAGCTGATTGTGAATGATTGTGAGTCTCGGTTGATTCGTTCTCGTCACTTGAGCTGATTGGTGGATAGCATTCGATCATGCTGAATTTCTTATGGTGCCGTGGTTGGAGGTGAAGCATGGTTGAACGAGGGTGTAGGATCTCATAAGCATCGATGAGATAGACAACGGATAGATTTACGACAAAGCCGACGCCATCGGTCAGCGGCGTTTAGTGGACGAGCTTCTTCTCCACGGATGAAAAGTGTAGCAGGTATGCTGCTTAGGTACCGGTCCTAACATCAACTTTGGCTGGAAATTTGGTCTCCCCCTACCCATTGTCCTGCTGCTCGACGTCAACAACAGCAGGTACCAATGTGCGGGATAAACTCTGATGCTGTCGTCCAGTACATTCACTAAACAATCTCAATATCCGTAGTTTGGATATTTTAATATGCTCTCTGAATGTAAATAAAATAATAGCAACTCAATAATAATAATAGCAATATAGTTTTATTGAAATTCATCTAACAATTAAATTTTTCCAAATAAACCCTAAGTCAGTTAGCATTTAGTCTGATTGTCCGACGTTTGTTTTGAAGAATTAAATATTGTTTGCGAAAAGACTGTCACTTTCACATAATTATTCTACCTAATGCTCCTATAACCAGCCTCATAACTACGGTGCTATTACTGTACTGAATGTGAAAACCGCAGCGAAGCTCACGAAGCATTGATGCACAGGATCAGAAAAAATTGACGTTTTGTATTGGATTATCTAAGAAAGGCTTTTTTGAAGATGATGTAGATGGAACAAGGTGGTTTTATGAGCTCTCGTAATTGTGTGAACATGGGCTATCGTGTTAATCGCTGTTCCAAACCCTGTATGCTTCCCTAGTTGTTATTCTTATAATGTTCTGACAATGCTTTCATGGATGACTGAGATGAAAAGTCTGCAGATCATTAACAATGAATAATTAGGCTACGGTTACCAGTATAGTGAGTGTCTCTTTGTTGTAATGCAAAACTGTCCTACTTATTAGCTTTATTTGTGTTATATTCTTATTGAAAATAAGATTTATAGATCATTATCACTTTTTCAATATTTGTAATCCATATTTGTAATATGTAAAAGTAAATTTGCATATGATGGCTTTTTTTGTATATTCATTTAAAAATGATCGATGAATCAGTAGTGGCTACATCAGTGGTGCAGATGAACTTATTGAGACTCAGAACAAAAAGCGTACACTTGAAGCGTTTCATTGTAATGAAAAGCAGTGAGAATTTGACTATGTCATACATGAGGTTGTGTTGAGAAAGCTATCATGCCTTAATGGCAAATGAAATTAACAATACAGTTTGAAGAAATGTACAGCATCAACACCTGAATAGATTACTCGAAGGGGTAATTGAATGAAATAAGTGATTTTTTCTATCTATTATGATAAGTTCTAAATATGTGTTATTGGCATTTGACGTTGTTGGGTTATTCATGAAACATGGAGTATGAGGCAGGAATGTTCTGGTTCTATAGGTTCCAATGTAAACACTATAAAATAAATACTATTCTCGTCTTTTCTTCCTATTCAGAAGTGTAATCAGGAAAATTCTGATAATCCCACCGTGTTTCATTCATACTAAACACTATTTAGAAAATGTCATTTTACTCATGACGACATGGTGCTTGAATGGGAACCAGTATACAATCTGTACTACGGTGCAACGTTTGGAAAACTGGAAGATATTGATGGTGAAAAAATACGTGCAGCAACATTTCAATTGAAAAGATTTTATAAGCCTTCAGATTCAGTGAAAATTTGGGAAAGGGTTAGTGCGCTATCATTCAGTTGCCGAATTTGAATAGATGGCTGTTATCAAGCTTGCAAGACTACTTCTTGCTAAATGAACAACTGCTTTTTTCTGCTAAATACTAATACTATCTCGCGGTGCAAAATTTATAAAAAGTGAATAAAATTTTAGGAAAACTCATTCTTTACATATTTAATTTAAGAAGAATATCTTTTCAGGTCAAAGTTCACCTAGCTCCTCATTACTCAACAAAGGAGTTTTGTGAAATGGCCATCTTGTTTCTGAAAGTTAAAATGTCTACTAATGTAAGCATGATGAAGTAATGCGTGATTAATTAGTTACTTGGGTGCTCTCTATTTACCCGCAAAGCGCACCCCAACATAATTTCCTTTCGTCTTTCTTTAGACCAATCGTCTATGCTAGCTGTCTCCAATTGTGATAAATTTTAAATATGTCTCATTGGATAATTCTAAATTCGTTTCCGTTTGCTAAGGCAGACAATTGACCTTTACCACCAACATAATCACATTGTTAAGGTGGTCATTCAGGAATGCTCTTGTACTCTTTCGTAGTCCACTTCGCATTTCTTTTAGCCCATTGGTTCTTTTTACTATACTATACGACCGATTCGTGGTTAGCTGTTGATGTATACTTTCCTTTATTTTGAAGACTGAATATAGTTTGAAGATCTGAGGTCTGCATTCCAGCTCGCTTGGTAAATTTAAGAATGCATCGTTCGTAGCAATTATGCTTATCTCCATTCTGGAGCTCAGATTATAGAAGAGATCCATTTTAAGCTATCTCACTGTAGCGTTACCACAATCACTTGAGTGCTCGCCATACCATCAGTATCCTTTTGCACCGCTACCTATTTATCAGATATTGTTTGGTTATGAACCTTTATAATATTATTAGTGAGCTTTGCGTGTAGCTGGTGTTTGTTAAATGTGTTAAGTACTATGATCAAGAAAGATTTATATATCCACGTTTGAGTTATAAACAACAATTATCAAACGGTGCGTTAACGGTGCAAAATTTTCTTGAAGTGGTTGAATTGTTGCCCAACATTCCGGACACATAGCTGAGTGTTGAGAAGTATGGGAAGTAAATTTACGAAGTGAACGGGGAGTTTCAGATCTGTCAGACGATCAGCGGCTTTCTGGAAAGGCTACGTTGCTTTCCTTTTGCCTAATTTATCTTTAATGTTGTTTCCCATTTTCACTGAACGTTGAAGGTACGATGTGGTTTCTGTAATCGGATGTTTCTAACTTTTTTTATGGATTAGGTCTTTATTCCACTCGGGTGCACTCCAATCTTTTCTTCTACTTTACTGAATGAATTGCGAATTGTTTCCGCTTCGATGGCTTGATACGATTTTTTCACCATAAGGTATGACTAACGTATAACGTACCAACAAGTGACTTCATCCACTGCAATGCGGCATAAACATCTTTTGTAATATGGTATCGCAGTTCCAAACCCTTTTTTCTGCAGGTATGTGGTGGAGAGTCAATGAAAAAAACTATATTTTCGAATTGTAGAAAATAACAGTAAGCTAGTGCCCTTATGTGAGACGAGTCAATCAGTTGTTGAACGAGCACTTATAGCAATGCATTCGTTATCGACACTATTAAACGCTTTCTCATAGTTGATAATGATAAGTGCTAAAGGCATACCATAAACACGCCATACTTCGATGACAGTGCCACAGTTTGGATGTCGTCCATGCAGCCGAATCCTTTTGCTAAACCTATTTGTCCTGCTGGATGTGTCTCATCCGAAATCTTCAATATGTGCAAAATCATCATTTTTTCTCATAATTTATCTTTTCTCATCTATCATTTTTGACCGCAGCTGCAAATATTCTTTCGGTCACCTTTTCGCATAGGATTGTCGTGCGTTTCGACATATACTGGGTTGAGAGGTTCTACTTTTCAAGATAATGCGGATCGTATCAATTAAAGATAACAAATGTTATACCTCTGTCATATGCCAATTTTTCTTATCTTTTATTCATGTAAGTTGGCTGTCTCTTATCTGGCATGAATATCTTCAACAACTAGTTTGTATGAGCACTTCGTTGCGGATTACTAGCACTAATTTGCTGTTGAACATGTCCGATTATTGTATTTTATATAAAATGACTGGATGAATACGGATAGATAGATATAAAACGCTTTTAATATTCTACAGCAAAATCTCCTTTTGAGAATGGGTACGGAGATTTGAGATATTGGCAAATGCCAATTTTTTTCTCATACGTGGCGAGGGTATGAAATTAAATACGACCAGCAGTTTCACCATGTGCGTGAAGGTGAACGCTTGAAGAAACTATTCTAATACTGTAGATGGAGATCAGGAAGTAGTTTTCTTGACCTGAAGTAGACGGAGTCGCTCTGACCAAATCTCGTTTAACCCAACATCGATTCGCCGTTCGTCGGGTGTTTCTTCATCTAGCATCGTATGCAATACAATCCAGTTTGCTGGTGTTACCATTTTGCTTTATTAGAGGCATAAAGTCAACTTAACCGTGTTATACACAGAGCTTCGGCACAAGCAGTGGATTGTTTTTGTCAATTGGAGAATATAACTTTATTTCGTCACGGCAAGAGGGATTCTTGAACTTAATGGTTTCAAGCTTAAGCTTTGAGTTAGTATTACAATACCATCTAAAGACGGAAATATCTAGAAACTCCTTCAAGTCACAATACGCTGGTTGAAGGAAGAATTGGCATGCATTACCAATTCAGAAAAGATGTTAACATTTAAAGATTAACGAATAGATGTTCATTTTGCAACATTCACCATTACGAATCTAGGATCATAAAATTCATGGAGCTTCTTTATGGTTCGAAACTATGTGGAAGATGTATGAGGTGGTTGAAATGGGAAGGAAGTGGGGTGACGATCTACCGAATTTTTTTGCCACGTGAGTGACATTATGAAAAGAATTAGCGTAATTGGACCACTTAATGTTAGTTGCTTCTTGTTTATTTCACTATTTAATCAACACGGTAATGAGAAAGATGTTGGTGGATTAGGTGGTGCATATCACCTCTCTATGCATGAGATCATGTGATCTCAGTGATTAGAGGTTTGATGCCGTTACTATGGAGTAATACGTGGTCAGAATCCACCTCCCATCAAATTAACCGCCCATCCATTTTGAGTCACTTATGCAGGCAGTACCAAATTGAGTATACAGAACACTCAAATAATAGGGAATGATCACCTATAGTTATTGTATAGATTAGATGTACAACCAATGTTTCACACATTACAACTTGTTGTTATGGTAATCTTTATCTGTTGCCCATATCTATGAAGTATTTTAGTTGGAAAGAGCCCAGCAACATAATCAACGCTAACATGTCTGTATTATTGTCGATTGTAGTAGGATGAAGTGATTAACAGAATTTTCAGAAGAGTATATACTGTTAGGTAATAACACAACTAAACAAGAGCAAGACAAAACATTAAGGACCTCTATACATAGAGGATTGAGACGTATGTCATTTGAGTGCTGAAATGTAAAGTTCCACGTAACAATATGGTAATTTCAATTGACTCCATGGTAGGAAGCAAATGAAATACGATACCTAATTTTGTATCGTATTTCATTATTGACTGTTCGCAACAATAAACTATCGTCTAATTTACATACAGAATTTTTACAAGCCAATATGTTCCGATGCAAGGAAGGGCAATTGCAAAATAAAACAAGGACTGATTGACAGGTTTTAGGAATGTAGGAAATCCAAGAGGAAATGTTTGAAAATTACCAAGAACAAAGTTCATTCCAACATAAATTACTTTAGATTGGTGTATAATAATCCGGATTTTATGGATTGGACCCCACTCTACGATGTCATCTTCACTCACATTATTCGAGCTTTGGGTTTATGCTTACGAGAAGGAAAGGTTGTGGTGAGGAAAAATTTCACTACAGATAAGTAAGATAAGGTAAGGTAGAATATGCAGAGATTGAACAAGGCACTTTCCGATTGGTGACGGTTCTGGTTCGTCAAGTTTGGATGGCTTTGCACGATTTGTATCATCAACGATTGGTGGTCCATATAGGTAAATCAATGTCATTTATTTTGTTTTGATATTGCCAACCGAATTTCACTTTCGTTGAAAAGGCAACGTGAATAGAGAAACACTAGTTAAAATAATTGCTTCGAAATTGATACATGGAAAGCAACATCACACGCGTTAAGTGGCATTTTCAAATTGCTCATTTCATTCACATTTGAGTGGAGCTGAGCTAAAGCGCAGAGTGTACGCCGATTAAATCTCGACTATCCTTAATATTTTAATTCCGTCAGAAATCATTATTGAAAATTCTCATAAACAGTTTTTATTACTTAAGGACTTGTAGATTAATTAGACACCTCGATCAATGCGAGTAGCCAATTATTTTAATCAATTTATTTTAAGTCATAAACATCACCAGAACATCTTCCTGAATTTAACCTCAGCTTTCAGTGGTCCATTATCCTAAAGTCGTTATTAGTTAACCAACTTGAATTTTGGTCATTCATATTAGGTTCAAAATTAAGGTTGTCAGAATGGTATACACATATTTTTAATCAGTTTTCAAATTAAAAATGACCATTCTCAATTAGTACGTTGCCAGCTGGATCGATTTCAGTGGATGAAGATACCCGCTGGGTAGAAAGATATCAACCTTGCCCGCGTAGTAGAATGAATAATCTTAAACTTGAGTAATTATGTTGCATATAATAGCATAATAAAGACATAATATCGGTCCGTTTGATTTTGCAACAAACGGCTTTTTTAGGGTATTTTTTCTTCATAACAGCGATAAACACAATGAGTGATTTGCGATGCACATATTTTTGTCGTAAGGCTGTGGTGTAGTAACGTGCTTTGTGGTCAGATTAAGAATTTCCTAACCGAATTGCTTAGAATCGTGTTGCACAGTTTGAGCGAAACGTTTACGAGAATAAGAAGTTCAGTCGTATATCCAATCTGAATGAAATAAACGCTATGAGCCTCTAAGCAGTGAGTAACAGTTGTTAAAGAGATGGTAATTTAATGGAAATCTCACTAAATCTGGGCTACCAACTGCCAATATCACACACAGTGTCACCAAGAAAAAAATTACCAATGCGATTCATAATTAATACATTTTATATGAATAATGATATTTAAATTAATTAAGCAATTAACTTCTAGCTGTCAGCGATATCTCGAAAAAATGATGAAGACAATACAGCCATTTATGCACCCATCGAACGAGAGCGAACATACTCTGATGATGTTCATGTTCCTTCAGTATCTAATCCGTGAATTTCTCAGCCGTTACGAAGAAGAACGCGTAAAGAAACATCGCAGAAAAGTACGTACTAAACATTGCGATCATTTTATATTTCAATTGCCTTAAGATTTCGTTTCTTAGTGTAAAATATCATACAAAAAAAAACGAGTTATTTAGGTTGCTGAAAAATTTTACCTTACTGACACCGATATAAAGTTATTTGTTGAAGCTACACTTCAGTCTATTCTTTATTCGTTATATTCTAAAAATGGAAGAAGCTGTGACGTAAGCTTTATCTATTTTAGTGCAACGATTGATTAAAAAATATTTTTCAGCTGCCTGCAAAATTACTTATGATGTTGGGAGTACTTCAGCCATGCCTCGTATTTCCAAAATTTCTAGAGAAGTATGCGAGTTCTTTTGTTTTATCGATCCTACCACACTACGCGATACTTCATGGCTCGCAGTCACGCATTGAGTTGATCACAGTAATTTTACTAATTGATTCCTTTCTTAAGTGACCTCCATAAATTGTGATTATAACAATACGTGGTCGTACTGTTTTGTTCTGTGATCGATGTACGCTTGCGGCTCTGGAAGTAGCATTTAAAATTAGTAACGACCGCCTTAGCCCACGTTGCAAGTAGTTTAGCATACGAGCAGGACATTTACATCCGCTTGAACTGATGCTTCATTTTTGACACATATGTCTCAAGATCTCAAAGTTGAAAAAGATGTCCAAGGATTAGGAAGTTCAATAGAGCTTGTTATTTCATTTTTCGGTTGAAGCTAGCATTATATCGTTCGTGCGCTAAACCGTAAATTCTTCAATGCGATAGTCATATCAACTGAGATCGCATGTACGACAAAGTAAATGCGGAAAGAACTGCATATTGGAGAACGTGTCTGTAATATGGTCATAATATAATAAAGTATTATGCTAGTCTATTAGTCTATCTATATGATATAGTCGTCGATAATCTATCAACATTTTCTTCAAAAAGTCCAAAAAACTGCCCATAGAGCTTTATTTAGAACAATCGGTCTTAAAATGTTCGCAGGTTATCTAAGATAGGCGTGAAATTTAGCTTCTTTAATAACAGTTCTACAATATACTTACTTGAATACTTGGATGGCCCATCTTCACAAGTAATGCTGGCCCTGGTAATCTCCCTTTGTGATGGCCTTTTGCGTACATGATGACACTACATTGCTGAAACAACCCTGCTATGGCGCTCTCATGCTCTTCAATATAGGCAGTCACCAACCTTTAGGGATTATAGGGATGTGCCCCCTTATAACCATTTCATCAAGACGGTGGCAATTCTTGATAGGCGTACACTTGCCTAGGTTTCGATACTACTAAAAATACGATTAAAATCCTAGTGACACTTTTCAGCCACGTTTAGGCGTTAAACCAGCTAGGTGGCCACGAAATATATATATATATATATATATATATATATATATATATAT
>KN716287.1:109658-135443 GCA_000816705.1 Dictyocaulus viviparus | reverse complement strand
TCTACCTTCCTCGTCGTGTCCGTCGTCGCGTACTATATATATATATATATATATATATATATATATATATATATGTTTGCTTTTATGTTTTGTTATTTTTGTCATCTTATTGCAGGATAAATTGTGATTGATGGCCACTGCTTAACAAATGAATCCACTAAAATGTACTAAACAGAGAATTTGGGAGTATTCCGCTTGTAAAAAGGCACATCCTCTTCAACTTAAAGGACGAGCGCACAATCTTCAAAATCTAAACACACACACATTTTCCCTTCTTCATTCCTCTTTACTATAACTCTTTGTGATACCTTGATCGACGAACTTCGTTAATAGTTGTTAACTTATTCGTAGCACCCTACTGTGCAAGTGTAATTTTAATTACAGAACCTTAGGGTAGAACATAACATCAACCACTCTTTTCTTTAGTAAAAAAATCTGCACAATAACCTAAACTTAATTACCGTAAGCACAACAAACGTTTGAACAAAATAACAATTGTATAAGTGAAGGGCATAGAGCAAGGGATGCAGTAGCGTAATGGATCAGCACGGCAGACCGGATACGTAAGTGCTGGTTCGAGTCCCGCTGAGATTCCGAGTTTTGCGGCTATCTCAGCACAACTACGGACAGTATAATATCATTGTAAAACAAAATAAAATTACGAAAACAACAATTAGCAGACAATTATTTATTTCTCTGTCTACAAAACCATTAACATTCATCACGGTCCTGTGAAGTGGCTTAGCTTTCTGAACTTGATATTCTGCGCACTGCGCAATGAGTTTTTCGTGAACTACTGTTTAATTCTACTGTTACTTCACAGTTCAATCCTTTTCTGATTTGGTTTGTATTTGTTTTACATCATTTCTGCCCCCTCAATAATCTTGGGAAAAAATCTTATGTCATTTTCGAAACGAAGAAAATTTGGTAGAAATTCTCCATCAATATGTCTCTTTGGTTCGAATCTAGTCCTTCTATTACTCATTGCAAGGTGACAGTGGGAGGATAGCAAACGTACAGTCACAAACCTTTATCCTCTTGTTGACATTTTGATAAATGTCGCTTAGCATATATATATATATATATATATATATACCGAACGGCTCCACACTTTGATATACAAGTGCTGACATTACAACTTCGACGCTGTAGAATGTTTGCCAGTACAAGTACTACCGTCACCAGATCCCTCTATAACCCTTGCCACCGTCTGGATATGGTTATTGCAGCAAAATCCTCTATGCAATCATGTTCGTGATAGAGCCTGAATTCTACTAGTTTTTGTCATGCTTATTCTTAGTTTAGTCGTGTAATGGAAAAATTTTGTCCAAAATTTCCTTTAATAAGTGGTTGCATTTGCTCTTCTCGTACGTCATTCTTTGCTTGCCACTTTCTTGTTAATGCCAATCATTGCAGAAGAAGGATGTTCATCCAATCTTCGTCTGTCGGTGACTTATTTTCTTCACAAAGAATATGTTTACATAGAATAGACGTGTTGCGGATAAAAGTGACGTGACACATTTTCATTTCAATTGTATGATATCAAAATGTCTGATACCAGTGATATAATTTACTTTTCTTTTTTTTTCGCATTTATGGTTGCCATTCTCACATTGAGTTTCCTTTAACAAACTTCCAAAAAGACGTTTTGTTTTGACTCATTTTTCCAATACATAGCAGTGTAGTTTGTCATCATGTACATCAACGTCTGGTATTGATGATCCTGGTTTTCTTATGACACGTTAATTGAAAACAGCGTGTGACTAGACAGGCTTATGCGCGAGCCGAATAATTGAACAACGACAAAGCTTATGTTATGCAATTCTTAGTGTATCAAACGTTTTTCCATGAATAACAAGTGTCCCTTCGTTGAATTCTTTTGTCTACCTCAATCTTCTCCGCGTGTCAAATACGCGGAATTTGACGCGTTCTGCAGTCTCCATTACATATTGTGGGAATGCACGGTTGATCTCTTTGCCCAACCTCGTAGACCGCAGAGCCCAGTGCTCAAAGTACTGACGCAGGTCACTTACTGGTGTCGCTTTGTTCTTCATAAAATATAAAATCCGAAGAAACCTGCTGGAGCGTTTTCATTTCCTTTACCACAGTCACTTGCTAACCATCATATATATAAGTGGGATGTAGCTTCGACATTTTATTTCTTCACCATGCTGGTAATTCTTCATAGGCTTTCTGGAAAGGTTTCCATGCAATGATTTGAATGTTGCAATAACCTTGTGTAATCATGATTAAGCAGTAAACCGTTGGCAAGACGATAGTAGATTATTATGAAATTTTGCCTCAAATATATTTGCTTTTCCAATCGAAGAAAAATAACGCTTTCGCAGTGGGAAATTGAAAGTCCTAATTATTTCTATGCAAAATTGCAAACAAGGCAAGTCTCAAATAACAATAATTCAGTTGTTTACAGCTTTTACCCTGCAATGTTTGCTGTGTGTGAGCCTGATCGTCTGAGACAAACGCTGGAGTGCATGTTCGAGCTAGTATACATCATCGCGTGTGATGAAAACAACTTTATCCAGTTGAAGAAAATTGAAAAAGACTGGATAACAGAAATAGAGCAGGTTGGTAGAATGGATATTGGCATATTACTTATAATAGGCAGTGGTAGTAGGTATCGTAATGATAAGCCGTCTCCAATCAAAACGCGGATATCACTTTGAAGACGATATGTCAACGTGTAGCGTACCACACAGGATTTAATCAACGCCAAAGCTTGTCTTTAATAAGTCGCAAATTTAATTACATACAAAAATTTGTTTTGCCCTCTACTTCATTTACACTTTAATTACAGTTTGCGTCAAGTTTCTTTATATTTGTTAGTCTTTTTTATTTAATAAAGCGAAAGGTAGGTATAGAATGTGTACGAATGGGCTGTTATCGCAGCAATGAATATAATTGTCGGCTTTCTTCAACCGTTGTAGAACGAACAGTAGTACGATTGTAATACGGAGAAAATAGTTTCCTTCAAAGTTGCGATTGCGCTATATGGTTAAGCAATAGAAAATATTATAATTCAATGATGCTGCAGAGATAGTAATCAATTGAATTCATTGGTGCTCGTAAATGTATGGAAAACAAGAATGAGTTGTGAATTAATGATAACATTGATAGCAATTCTACGAGAAAATAGTTTGGACAGAGTTTTGAGGCTCTGTGATGATAGCATGTTAGTAATTCATTTGGCTTTAAATACGGATGATGTGAGGAGTTCTCTCATGCTCGACATAGTATCGATCGATCAGAGAGCCGTGCGCGAGCATGCGCATGAGCACGGTGCGCATCTTTCGTATCCAGCGACTGCTGTCGGTTAATGGATAAAACAAGTAACGTGTTAGTTCGAGAATATGAGTTTATTGGGTTGAAGATAAAGGAAATTCTCTCGTAAATAGCTGAATGCATGGAAAAACTCAATTAAATATCCAATGTTTCGCTATAGTGGAATATGTAGTTTAATATATTATTCTTCTAACTACTTGGGTTACACGATGTGGCCTGTCTTCACGCGTGATGCTAGCCCCAGCAATCTTCCATACATTTCTTTCCTGTGTGACTATCGTCCAGTGCGGTGGTCTAATGTTTTGCTGGCACTCACCGACCTTTATGGATTAGAGGGATGTGTCCGCTTGTGACCATTTCAGCAAGACAGTGGCCAATCTTCATAGGTTTATTCTGCAGTGGGTTTTCATATCGACAGGGAAATCCTGTTAGCACCTCGTGTCCACGTTAAAGTGTTTAGTTATTGGGAGGGCATTTTTAGTTCTAATATAGAAAGAGCGTTAAGGAAGGATTTCTTAGACATTGTGCCTAGTTCAAATATGCGCTAAATCTTTTAGATATTTAGAAAAAGATTTGAAGCGAGAAAATATGCAAAGAAAAAAAGTTTGATCGATTCTAGAATGCTGGGATTTTATAGTAATATTGATTTTCCAGCAACGACCAGCGGACTCACCTTTGATGCGGTACTCGTTACGAAAACTCTCTAGCGAACACGAGTGGAAATTCAAAGAGAACTTCACTACACTTCGATTTCATCTCTTTTATTTTATTGAAATTCTCATCGCAGGGATCGATATCAACGATGTGTCAAAAGCAAACATTTCTATTCATGTAAGTCATGTTTATCCAGAGACAAAAGCGAATTTAAGAAATGTGCAAAATTTTTATGCGTATACAAAGCGATCATTGTAAAGTATTGTATTCGGGTAGTTTCATACTGGATGAAAACATAGTAATCATTGAAGTTAGAAGTGAGATTTTGTATGGATTTTGGTATCATGCATGAGAATTCCATAATGAAGTACCATCATCATTTATCGCAAGAGAAGCTTATAATTGTCAAGGGTTTCAGATTACGTCATGCATGTCATCAAGCAATACTAACACTGAATGGCTGATAGATCCGCATATTTCCACTTTTCTATGCATTCTTCGAATATTATTCAATCAAAAATTCCGTTTATTAGGGGATATGAAACTTTGCTGTCTGTTATCAGTAACTAAATACTAGCGTGTCGGGTAGTTGTAAAGATTACAAAAACATTGCAGAGTATAATGAGAAATAATCGCAACAGTTTGTGTAAAGCAAAACATGCTCAATGTAGCAGTTAATATTTGTAGAATGTTCTTATATTTTCAGAATCTGACCCTCTTATTCTATATTATGCCTATACTCGACTATTCGGAATGTGTTAAATATCACGAGGACCTCACTGCTGATGAGAAATCACTTTGCCTTTTATCGGCAAGACTACCGCTTTTGGCCGAATTAGCACTTGATAGGTTTTTTACTAACTTTCTCATCTTTACCAAACAAATATACTGAAACACCATGTAGTTAGAAATCAATAAAGCAGGTGTATTCGACACAATGCATAGCAGCGCATTCTCATTACACATTATAACTTTGATGCATCTCGTCCACAATGACGCCACAGACTTCTATAACTGATTTCATATCACACCTCATATAACCTCATATCACACCTCGATCAAATAGTGAGCTATTTCAAAATTCCGGGAATCGGATATTTCTTTTAGTAATATATGTCACGTAATATGTAAACAAAGTAAACAATATGAAAAGCAACTGACAACTGAGTGGAGGAGCAGATACAACCGATATATATTTATCTCTATGCAGAGTTTTATTTTACATTAACTACTTTTCGTGCTATCCAATTTTTGTCACTTATTTTGCAAAGCGAAATTGTCCTCACAGTGGTTTTTGAAGAAAAAAGATTTGGAATTTTATTTCTCCTAATTTTATGTAAACAATATATGGGACAGTTTAAATATTTATTTCATTCAAACATGCATAATTATTAATGATACCAATCATAATTATCTTGAGCACTAATAGTCCTTATTTGTTATAATAAGCAATGTTTAGAATGTTAGAAATCATTCAATGTCTTGCAATCACCTCTCCAAAAGACTCCTCCTCACAACTGGGTAGTTTTAAGGTAGATTAAGCAGATAATGTTCTGAACTAACACTTTTCAAAATAAAATTTGAGGACGACTCAACGAAGGAAAGTGAAGAAGAAAAGGTTTTGAAGAAAGCAATTGACCGTTGTGTTGCAGCTTTATTTACTAACACAGCAGCTCCAATAACGTCGGTATGTTAATAAAAACAATTACTGTGCATTTACTTCTTAATTTTGTTGACAATATGTCTTCGGCTTGCGTTCTGCAAGATATGTTAGCGTTTTTCTAGTGTATTAACACATAACGTGTACATGATCCCAAGTGCAAAACGGTTGTTGCCTCAATGTTGCTCCTAATTTCCAACATATGTTCGTCACTGATCCATTGATAACGTAAGGATGGAATTCTTAGTGTATCGAAGCAATGAATCAATCTGGCAACCTCGAGTGCGCAATACCACTTGCAACAACATTTTCAGGTACATTATGGTATAACAAGAAGATTACCTGTATACTAGGAGTGCTTGCTATCAGTATATTTACTCAATACCCCATTTCTGTGCCTTATGGTGACTTCAGGGTGTTTTAAAAACAGGTCCAAAAAAAAAAACCTTGTTCTAAAAAACCTCGCAACAGGCTCAACAGGATTACCCATTTTTATGTGATCCTATATGATTTACCACCGTCCTAACAAAAAATGGAAGCTCCATGGAAGCTGGGCATTGCTACGATGGGCGTGAAGAGCGCTTCAACAAAGTTCACTCAAAATTCGTGGAACCTGAAGCAAAATCAGAAAAACTTTAGGAGTATGTTGGTTTGAGTTCGGTGGTGAGTGGGTGGTGGAGTAGCAAGAATTGCTACAAGGAGAATAACGAAATCACTGGGAACACTTTATATTTTTGACTATTCTATCATGGTTTATTAACAACTAGTGAATTTTCCTTCCACTGCATGTGCCTGAAGCATTGGTAATAAACATTTACCTGAGCATTACAATGGCAATGACTTCAAAGAAATTAGTAATAGCATTACAAATGGATTCGAAGTAAAAATTTAAGTATTGGAGGCTACTAAGAGCCAAACGCAATAACATGAATATAACCTGAAATTGAGAATGTCAGCGAGAAAATGTGCTTGTATCTTACGTCGCTTTCCATATGTGTGCAATGAAATATGTTGCTATATGTCTGAAGATGTCGCGTGAGATGGTGCAAAAAGAGAAATGCTTGGCAGCAATACTTGAGCGTTCAAAATAAAGAACAAGCTCTTGGACGAAGTCTCTACACGTGAAATGTACACGTTTTTGTAGCCAATGAATGTTTATAGGAATTTTTGTACCGTACGACACATTTTACAGTACTATACATATACAGTTTACATTTTACTATATTTTTTCGTTTAATCAATCCATTGTTATTGGATGCACCTACGTATTCTTGCTCATACGATGACTCAGAGACCAGAAATTAATTAATATAATATATCATTCTTTTGCGTGTAATTTGGGTGATAAAGTAGAGATTACTTGACAGAGTATAGGAAGTTATTGAATGCTAGTCTGGTCTACACAGTCTATAGCACTCTTCACTACTTCAGTGATGTTCGTCTTATCGAAATAACCGGAAGGATAGCAGGCTTGGTAGGCCTTGAGGCGGCTGCGAACCAAGTCGGGTCAACGTGTCACTGTGGCACCACTGCGCAATTGCGCCCCAAACCAGAGTATGGATTACAAATGAGAGTGACAATCATTTCAAATAGAGAATGTTGTCTATAGCAGAAGGTAGCTAAAAATAATTGGTTGGAACTGGTTCGGAAGAACAAATCACTCGATATTGTTGACAAATAAGTACAATCGTTTCTGAAGTCCATTTATGCAGGCAAAACAAGAAGTTGCGTACCTCTATTGTAAAATATAGAAGTTATTCGAAGTGATAATTCTCACTGAATTGAATGATCAATAAAGTTCTTAATCATATATCAACTAATAAAATCAACTACGCATAAAGACGAGTCATCAAGGTAACCAAACAAGGAAATCTCACTGTTGCGTAGTTGTGTTGTCGAGCCATAGTTAATCAAAAGATGATCATAATAATCGAGTCATATCGGTCATAAGCGATTATTGTCGACGAAAAAAATATTATACTGCATCGTGTTATCAAGATGATTGTTCTTCGTCATTTTCTTTACAAAACGTTCTAAATTGTCTGAGAATTTCAAAAACATCTTGTCTTATTGTCATCATCTTCAGTGTGTCACACCTAATAGTGGCAATCAGAAAACCAGTTCAGACACAAAAAAACTTCCCTTTCTTCTCTGCTCTAACATTTCTTCTAATCAATTTTCACACTTGCTTGCTTTTGTCTATTGGGCAAACAATTCAACCAACAGCCTTACCTAAGCTCTTTGTACTACAGCTTAAACATTATTTTTGGTAAACGTGTTCTTTTAGTTGCATTCAACTCTTATAAATTGAGATGCAACTACCTAGCTATAAATTTCATAGTAGTCTCAATTGCCGACTAGCGCGTCTAATTGCTATATAAGTATTCCAAGAGATAAACAGTATTTATAAATCATTACTAGGATTACTTCGCTTAGGGCTGCTCATTTTAACTACGTAGTGAAAGACAGTAACTAAGGCGTTGTTTGTGAAGCAGAAGAATAATACATTGGGTTGTTAACAATCTCCAGCTTAACTGGATGTAATGCCGATACTGGCTCACTTCGACGACGCTAAAAGGTGAGTGCTAAACAATAAGAGCCTAGAAAAATAAGTGAAGTAATAAGTGTTACCTAGAAGAAATAATAAGAAATAGTCTATCTATAAATAATAAGTGGAGCTCTGATCGAAGACCTTGGCAGTGCAGTCGGTATCACAACAGACCCAGACATCTGCAGATTTTGTTCGGTCCTGCTTGAAATTTGATATTTTCTTACTAAATTAGAATCATTAGTGATGTAAGAGGAATTGTTCCTGGAAATGTGGGATAACGAACGTGGCTTTGCATTTGGTGTAAACGTCAACTGAACTGGATCATTTCATTATCAGCGTTTCAAAAATCGTCATCGTTATTAAAGTCGGCGAGAAATATTTAAGGATTACTAGAAGACACTTTTCTCCAAGAACACTCGAGCATAGACCAGCTGGCGTTGCAAACCAATACCAGCAAAGCAAAATGTGCAAGCAAATGAAACTTTATCAGAGATCCGGTGGAAGTAGACTTCAAAAAAGGAAGGGACAGAAGTTTAGTGATGAAACAGCCGAGGTTGGGAAAACAATTAAAAACGCCCACGAGACTTCATCAATAACATGACCAGCATGACTGCTTCGTACCACAAAGATATAACACATACTATTTATAGAAAGGTAACCAAGGTGCACATTAACGACAATACGATTAGCGTTTGAATCACTTCGATAGCTAGATTCGCCTACTTCAATGTCAGAAAAGAAAAGCCGATTACGTTATTCCGAAAGTCCATCCGAAATTCGATATGCCATGACTTCGGTAAAGATTCGAATAGCATTTTAACCATGCGGAATCAGATTGAAACATCTGAAGAATTTACTCACAGTTGCTATTAATACAGCGGCTTGAGTCTCAACGTGTTATCCAATGACAAAATACAAGACGCTCACTACATTCGCAACTATCGCTCTATGCTCCTGTTTTCGATGTTCCAAAGCTTTTCACACAAGTTATTCTCAAAAAAAAATCAGCAGATCACTCAACAATGAAAAATCACGTGCGCCAACGGGATTTCGGAAAGAACTTAACATGATGGACCACATTCGGACAATCATAGAAGTGATATGAACATTACAAGAATATAAGAAACTATTCGGTCTCACTACCATCAATTTCAAAACAGTTTACGATTCTGTTAATAAAGAAGCGGTCTGGCAAATATGAAATAACAAAACTCTATTGCATATTTCAAAATCGTTCGTCGGCTATACAATAATTTCACTTCCAAAATCTTACCGTTATATGACAATATTAAAATTATTTAAAAAGAGGTGTTCGGCAAGGTACTATCTCAAGTTCAGTTCACCAACTATTTGAAAGAAATTGGAGTGAAATTGACGGCGAGCACGTTTCAAAGAAAAACGGCGGTGATTGTTACGTACTTCCAGCTAGGTTGCGCTACTAATGCCAGCGCTGATGCGATTCTGTCGAGTAGTAAGTTTTTTTGCGATGGGAGCGGTACCGCCACATGGCACCTGTGATTCGATAGAGAATCCAATTTGTTCGATTGTGGTAGAGAGAACAGTAGTTAGTTGTACAGCTACCTCAAACTAGGATAGTTAAAGCCTTATACAAAAACACAATAATGAAATAACAAATACTAACGAATATTTAGACCATACATTGTACGATAATCGCAATATGCAGAAAAGCGATGATAGACAACTATAGCGGAAAAGAATAAATAGCTTTGCGAAGTGATCAAACGTAGGAAAGGAACGAACATAGACATTACCTACCATGACTTAAGAATGAAGAATTATTAATGTGTTCTTCCGTCTAGTTCTTATAGAATCAATTCACAAAGGATAACTTAAACAGTTTAACCTTGGCTCACAGATATCGATGAGCGAAGTGCACTTGTGAGAAAAGCGCCCACTATTCTGATCTATCCATTAGCATTACTTGATTAGTGGAAAGAAATCAGGCACAAGTTCACCGTCAAAAAAAAATAATGTTCATGAGGACCAACGCTTATGAAACGACAATTACGCTCAGAGGAAATGTCATGAAATTCAATCTGCGGAGTCTTCATGACAGAGGATTTAAAGCTCCGTGCCACCGTCAGGGCAGCATGATGGCTTTTCTGCCTTAACGAATGTCTTTCGAAATTGAATACTGCGAAAACTGGATAAGTGCTCATCAATTTCACCTGCATCATTATGCAGGGCGTTCTAGGTTCAGTTTTACGTTTGTATAATACCTTTAGCTACGAGGTCTCAAAATGCAATTGCTTTCTCATATCTTTCTTGTATCTCTCCTATTGACCTTTTCGTACACATGAAAAGTATTTCTGGTAACATATTGCTTAGAGCTTTCAGTCGACTAATTCTTCAAAAGACTTTAATGGCATTTATATGTGTGTCAGATGGGTTATGTGACGCCATCATCTAACGTCGCGGTAATTCGGTGGCGTAGAGTGCTTCTCGGTGAAGTGGAAGGAGCGGTGCTGTCACGTGAGACTTGTAGATCGATATAGAATGAACGGTTGCATAAATGACATGTTGTGAAGAAGGCAGCAGACTTTCAAGTTATTGCACGGTACATCAAGCTGGGGTAATTGAATTTTATATAACATTAAATAGTAGTAGTGATGATTGCATACCAATATTACAATAATGCAATAATAATGTATAATACAATGGCAATGATGTGACGAGTGAAGTATTGCTATAATTAGATGCAATCAATAATCAGATGAAAGAAAGGAGGTTGCATGGATAGCAAGAAAAAGAAATATGGATGATGCTCCTAAGGCTTGAAAGGGTGAAATACACATCATACATAATATTGCTATCGTTAGTTGACATCATAAGGCTTCAAATATACTTAACATAGCATGTAAACAATAGCAATATATGTAGAATGTTTGGTAGAAAGGTTTACGCTTGAAAATCAACATTCATTTCGTCTTGTACTCCATTGTACTGTGCTAGATTTCTTTCTCAAGTTTTTCATTTGAAGCTCAATCAAGATATGTGTATAAATGTACTCTATCTAGTCCTTTATTATGTTCATGTTTTGTTTTTGTTTCCTATATTTGAGAGGTGGTTCTGCCTTCGTCTCTGGAGGTGCATTCTGTGCAATAAAAGATGGTTACCTGATTTTTCAAATTCATCCTAATACGTAACCAACAATTTTGACATTAGTGTTTTACTGTTCGACTTATAGTCGCTGAAATCCAATATTTTGTGCTTGTACATTGTCCGATTTCGATCGAATTTGTTCGGCTTCATCACTTACATTGTTTGCTTTACCAATGATTTCCGAAAATTCATGATTAGGTTTGGATGGAATTTCGGTTTATTTTTCAATGCTACCAGGCAGCATTTGTACAGTACTGTTTGGACATTGTTCAGCTCCATTTGAATCCCTTGCGCAGTCAACGTAATTCAAAATGAACTGTCATAAACTGACCACTACATCCAATTACGAGCTATTGTTGCTAGTCTCAGTTAAACCATAACAACCTTGCTACAACTGTCAAAATCACCGTTTTTTGTTTATGCTATTAATTAAATATTGAATTATATCATTAGTATCGAATTCTGAGAGTTTATTCTAGAAAATGGCGAAAAAAGTTCTGAATTTTGTTGAAAGCAATCAATTTGAAAGTCAGCTTGCTACCGATATGATTTCATCGGTGATTTCACAAATGACCTATGTAAGTTTGCTTACTTTTCTGACTTATATAGTAACTATTCAGTTATTACAGTGAAAGGTCAAAAAGAGTTCTAAGGTTTCTGCAACGGATTTCATCATTTTGGTTTTCTTCTTGTTTCACACTACATGATGTTTGGTGCATAGTTTTATTGAAGAGCCAAACACAGCATAAACGTAGTAAGAAGCTAAGGCTGGATCAAAATTCGCTCGCTTTCCATGCTCTTCAATCTATCGAATATCATCGAAATTTTCAAAAACGATGTCTTCCACTTGACATTGGAAGATGTATTTTATCAGCTTATATAGAACGCTCAGTTTTACGGATTGGATTGTTTTTTTCAAGAGGCAGCTGCAATACGTAATCCGAGGTCTATTACTTAGAAGCATTAACCATAAATATGAGGTTAGCTTATGCATTACTACATAGCACGAGTAATTCCCGCTTAATTTCGGTGTTAAGACATTAATCCAATGCGTTTTCAAAGGCTTCTTCGCAGTGTCTTCTAATAATTCTATGAAAATTTTGTATCGAGCCCCAAAAGGGACACTTTTCTAGTTTTTTCTTTTTTGTTGGTGTTTTTTTCCAATGTTGCTTCACCACACAAATGTTCTGCTGTTTGAAAGTGGCGTGGAACGATCCGTTCTGGCACGTTTTGTACGAAATTAGTTATACAGTATTAGAGAATCTTGGCGATATCTTATTTCCATTTTCAAGATTCGCTTATCAGCTAACTCACGTCATCAGATATGAGGGCTATATCAAATGAGATTTGATTATTACCACTTTCTTTCAATGGCGTTTTTTTTTCTTTTGCTGTTCGCTTTATCACTCTATCATAAACATTGAAAGAAAGCTATTGTATGTGAGAGATTCAGTTAATGCTTGCTCTGCTTTCTCCCTACATACACTGCTTTTTTGAATCTCTCATATTATACGTGTTGTATTGTGCTTTTCAATAGCACATGTTATACTGATCTTACGTACTGCTTAACAACGATAAAATAAGAAAAAATAAATTAAAGAAATATTGCTTAACACACCATTACGACTTCATACATCTACACTTTAATGAATTTACTTCTTGAGAACATCGAAATAAATGGTTGCAATGACCAAAGCTGATGCCTAGCATATTGCCATCCAATACAGTTTTATTGTCCAATATTTTGAAAGACGTCTTGTTTTCAAAGAGCAGGCTTCACCATCGTTTTGGCTTCCATTCGCCGAACATGTGCTGAGAAATCTTCGAGATCATCTCACACGTGAGTGCCTTGTATTATTAGTTATCTCTATGGTACGAAACTCAATTTCTATATGGTACTTCAGCTTCTGTAGTTAACGTGCCCCATTTTGAAGAAAATTTACTACTTTCTAGCATACTAGCCTATTCATATTTATCCTAAATTGTCATGTGAAGTTCTTGCCGGTAGACGATGTGAATTTTAAATAATCTATCAGTCAATTAATTACTTGTTCTGTGAAGATAACATACAGCGTAAGATGGCTTATCCCATCAGCCACAATCAATCATTTATGAATCTGCAATGAATCGCAATCTGCACGCGCCAATTGACAAGAGCTTCCTCGTCTTCCGGAAGGCAGAAAAGACGTAATTGATATCCGCATAGAAATTTTCTAGCCGAAATGGAACAACAGCATTACATGACTTCATTGCAGACAATACTGAAGATAAGGGTAAAATTATTTCAAACTGAATTAAACAAAGCCAATATATCACTAGATTGTATGTATCAAGAAATACAGAATTTTTATTTAAGAAAATGCTAAAAAGCTAATGGAATGATTCAAAAATAAACGATTTGACATACAAGATCCTCTAAGAGCTAGAAGTAAACGAAATTTCGGAATGTGCAAATCAGTGGGTATTATTTCACGTAGAAAAGCGCCAGTGGCAATAAATTCCTATTCCGAAATTCAGTGGGGAAATCTGCGATGCATTATGGGGAGCTTTCACTCACTTATTGCATCCACACAAATCAGGCGAAATGAGTTAATAAAGATGAGTTACTTGTTGGATGTTCTCAAAGGAGAGGCAAAAGACAACTACATACAATCTCGTAAATCACGCAAAGTAGTTATGACCCCATATAAAAAAAGATACGAAATAGTGAACTCCTTTTCGACCTTTTAATACGTGAAGTCCGCATAGGAAAGTCACAAAACAATAGATTGAAAGATAACGAAAACATGTGGTAGACGTTATAGCAATATGTTGAAATTCTACAGCAATAATTACACGACAAGTCTACATGGAGTGCTCAGAAATATGAAGCAGAGAAAAGAAGGAGCGCAAACAAGCGTACGATTTATGGAATACTTAACAACTATTGCAGAATATTAGAGAAGAAATGGAAAGCCATTCACAAAGTGTGCCACGTTTGACAGGACGCATATCATCTGAAACAACAACCGCATCCGAGGAATGGAACCACAACATTGTGTCGTGCTTCTGTTGTAATTGATCGGACTATCCACTAAGTGATTGTAACAGAGCGAAAACTTGCGGCCAAGTATTGAAGACAATGAGGGAACGAAACTTATGTCAGGACTGTGACTCAGAATCACATACGACACGCGCTCAAGAAGAGATTCCACATAGGCAACAAATATTTCCGTTACAGTTCCACTATACGCTGCTTATTGCAATAACATGTTAAGTGATGAAGCTGGCAAAAGTGGAGTAACATGAGTGCATTTTGAATGAAGTCATTCTATGAGTTAAGCATTTAGTAAGTATTGTGTATAGGTAGATAGAATAAGCGGCCGTCTTCAATCAATCTCCAACGCTTCAGTTATTGATAGATCTTATTTTTAAGCGGAAGTGAAAAGTGCTGAGGATATGGAAGCGTCTACTCAGTGGTTTGTCGCATTAGCCGGATCACTTCTATCAACTACAATAGAGGTATTATGAGCATTCTTGGCATACCGTCTTTTCCATCGTGATTTCTTCCAAGTGCTGAGTGCTTTCATTGAATTCTTTTTTAACTTCAGAACTATATGTGCTACAAGGATATTTGCTTCGAAATGATAAGGCTTCTGTTAGAATGTCAGAGCAGAGTCGCATATACTGTAAAATTTTTAGATTCCAAAAAATTGTATATGTTGAAAAAGTGCCTTTTATTATACACTTTCAGAGTGGCGCTATTGGTTTATGGTATATGTTGTATATGTTGTCACGGATTTATCCGGAGAATTCACGTTTCTTAGCTGAACGGTTAAATCGACCACTAAGTGAATGGGTACCCGTTCGGGTAATTCTCAATGCTTTTTACTAATGACCATATTATACTATCACATCACAAGCAGATTTTTGAAGAACTTTACAAGATAAAACGAGGTGAGCTTCGACGTTGCTTTATGCAGTCGTCGTTATCATGAAATCGTGGAAGTGTTGGCTTGCCAGTCTTGTCTACCCACTTTTTTGTAGTGACTACTCTGCACTAAATCATTACTGCTCATATTCGCAATTTATTACAATGCAAATTCACAGAACGAAGAGGGACGAGTGAATTTTCTCGTCAGAAGACGAACACAAACCGTCATTTTTGCATTCATTTTTTATTTTTTACTTGAGTTTTTCCATTTCTATTTGGCACCGTCCATCATTTATCTGCGTTTTTCGTTTCGACATTAGCGCCTAAGAAGATACCCATTTATTTCGCAGATTGTAGCCAAACGCGGACGTTGGCGTTCTCTTATAATCTATTTTTTTCTGCTTTAATTCATCTATATATCTTTTCTTGAATTTTTCCATAATATGAACTGGAACAGCGTATAGTGCGAACTGTTGTTTGATTTGAGTTTGTGAATGAACGTTGCATAATAGAGAGCACAACATTCAAACGATGTGATCATAAATCAGAGCCTTTTATACAATCAAAAGCATTCAAAAAAATTGCTGATCTCTCTTAGTTTAGTATATTTCTGTGTTTCATATCGTTCTTCATGTTAGTAGAATGGCGTAGATATACGCGGCTTTTGCATCAATCCTACTTTATTCCCCTTCACTCTGTGGATTCTATAAAAACTGAATTTTTATTCTTATTGTTCATCTACACTTTACTACTTTTGTTTACTTCGTTCAATTCATTCAACATCTTCTTTAGTTTTTCGATGTCTTCCATTAGTTTACTACCTTTGGCTTCTGAAAATATCTTATATGTAATCCGATTGTTTTTCATGCTTTCTATCGCAACTCGAACTACAAGAGGATCTAAAAATAGTTTTGCTACGAGGTATCTTAAGTTGTGATATGGAGATCTTAAACTGACATCGGTCGTTATAATTTCGGTTTCATGAAATGTTGTGTCTAGCTTGTTTATCTTAAACAAGGCTGGCAGAAATCGCTTGGGTTGCGACGTCGTCGAGCATCTTCCAGTAACCTTTCATGCTCGTACTTTTTCAAAAATGTTGCAGCACTCCCTTAGAATGGCGACTCATGATCTCTTTATTTATAATAATGTCTTGGTTATCACTGAAATGCGCGTTATGCATGAGGAATTGAAATATATAAGACTCATTCCCGAAGCTTGAAGCCTGTTAGTAGGGTCATCGTTTATTTGCTATGTTTTTTTATTTAGTTGAAAATATTTCTAACATAAAGAACTTAAGAACTTTAAAAAGAAGAGCAACTTTAGAAGATAAGAAATTTCTTTCCATCCCTGTAAACCAAGTCCTCGTATGGGAAAGAACGAGCTTTTTTATTAAAAATATGATTAATCGTTTTTATAAGATTAACTGATTAATGAAAATATGATTAACTTTTTCTTTCTCTTAACGACTTTCAGCAGATTTATATATTTAATTCTTGAAAAACTTTTTGATAGTGTTATCTTTTTTTCTCGTTTAAACACGCTCTATTCGTTCAGATTAGTTACTCCAGTTGATAATTAGCAACTGATGATGCAGTTACTCTTCAAACTTTACTAAAATCTCTTGTGGCGACTTTTTATCAACAATGTTATTTTACAAGTTTTTTCTAGTTAGCTCTTCTTACGTCAATTTTTCTGCCCATGTTCTAGTGGAGGGGCGTAATTACGTGAAATCATTTGATGTGTTCTGCATCCTTACGAGAATCTAACAACATAAAGATTATCGTCAAAAGAGATGAGTCTAATGTTATATGTGAAGATTATCAAAGAGCTTCAGCTATGTTTTTCTAAGTTTGGAGAGGACGTTGCTGAAACGCACGTTTCCAGGTCTTCACCAACGTATCTATTGATCATATGGTGATTCGTACCATGCCACATATGTACAGGAATAAGTGCTACTGTCAGATACTCCGCCCACTTTTGACGTTGCATTAAACTGTTGAGGTGTATGTAAACGTATCAGTAATAAGCATTGTACCTTACACGGACATTCAAAGTATTTATTTGGTTCATGGCGTCAGTATTTCGATATGAGTGAATCACCTATCATCTTTGCTTGCATAAGCTTCACATGATGCTTGCATGGATCACATGAAGCTGGCTTAGTGGAGTGGACGTTACCACTGAACAATTCTCGACCGTTTTATTTTGAAGCGAACGGAAATCTGAGATATGCCATAAAGAGCTGCGATGCTTTATTATTAAGTGACAACTTGGTTTTTCCTAAACTTATCTCGAAATGATTATTTTCAAAGAATGCGTCCTATTGAATTGTAGCATTGATATGGTTTGAATATGAGCTTAATTGGCCAAAGATGAATATACATTCATGTCTGTATTTTAAGTTGATAACATTTCTGCCAAGTGACATTGAAATTTTCAGAAAATGAAATATAGCAATTGAACTTAGAAATAAGGATGGAAAAAAGGTAGACAGATGCTAGTTCATAAACTTTTACAGCGCCAACAAGTTTTGTTGAAGATTTTTGTTGAATGATTGCATGATACCGAAAATTTTTCTCGTTGCTTGTTATATAATATTATTTTAACATTGAATTTCAACGCATGTTTGACCTACCGTGAAGCATTTCCAAAATGATTAGGAATGGGCGAAAATGCACGACTTCACTAACTCGAAAATGGCTTGGTATGTACCCAATGAAAATGGGAAAGCACTCGTGGAAGCACTTCTCAGGAAATTTTTATTTCCTGTTGTCGAAATTTTAAAAGATCAGGATATGAGCAGGTACTGTTTGTTGAAAGACACTATGTTATGATAGTTTCTCTTTATCAGAAAAGGAAACACAACCTCATAGTACTAATTTTCCATGCAACAATACTAATCGTCATTCTCTTGATAATGCATCGAGCTCAGAACTGTTCTAAACTAAATCTGCTAGGACAGTCGAAAGGTTCTATCACATTTTGCATGCGTTGCGTTCAAACTATATGTACTCAACAGAAAAGTATATTTATTGATTATCAATCTTCATTATCAACGTGAGGATACGTCCTTATTAGAGAAGCTTTATTTTAAGTAAGAAGAACATAATTGTTGAGTAGTGGATGCTCCTTATCTCATATGAATGTGGCTGCAGTTCAATTTATGAAGTTCTTCGTACTTTTCTTGCTCATGAACCCATTAATTAGCCATTTTGTATGGTTTTGCGTTGAAGAGAAAATACTACCTACTCTTACGTTGTTTTAGTCGATCCTATCATATGACAAAAAAAAAGCGTCATAGAGCGATGCAAATCAAGTGGAGGATCGATTTCTGCTACATCAATGGCTTTTTATCTTACCATCTTTCTTTGTAATAAAAGTCTAAAAGCAGAGCCAAAAGCATTTCGAACACTGACTGAATGATGATGCGGATTTTTTGGCACTGAAAACTATCGAATCAATCACAACAGCTTATTTTATGCGTAAAACATATGTATAAATACATATGTATAAAAGCAAACTCAAGCAATGTTATCTATGAAAAATGTAATACTCTATACGGAAATAACATAGTGAGGAAGTAATACAACGATGAGTTATGGTAACGTATGTAGGAAGACATCATTTATGTATGAAGTGCCATCTAAGAGTTACTAATCAGATTTAACTGATTTCCTGTTTTCCGTTCATTAAAAAAAATTGTTTAGGAATTCTTTGAAGAAAGCCATCACTATTCTGAATTACGGATTTAGTGGAGCAGTGACGTGCTTTGCGATGCCAACCTCCATTATCTTCACGTCACCAAACACAGTGCTTCCATGGTATAGCACTACTTCAAACAATCCATCTTCTGTTCAATGGGGTACACTTTTTCCTTTGTGTTAAATCAAACATACAACACATAACGACTAGAAATCATCCACAGAATAGTATTTAATTTTTAAAAACTTCATTAACAATGCTATAGAAATTCTGGAACATAGTGGTCTAATTTAGTTATCTATCACACTAGTTAAGAAGATTTTTATGTATTTGATAAGTCAATGCCATAATTGCTTAAGCATACAACGCAGTGCTAGCTTAGGGAAGTGAATATTGTCAAGCCTTGTGCATGTCGTATTACAATCATCACCACCAGGACGTATAGTGGAAGTGGATGATATGAAAATATTTCAAAGAAAAGAAAGCTTAAAGCTGCTAGACACGTCTGTGCCCGTTCTGCTACGTACGAAATCACGAAGATGATTACCTGAGTTGGGTCAACTTACGCTCAATCTTTTGCATGCAGTACTTTAATATCCTGCGTAAATTCACGTCGATGTGTGCGGATTGTATTTTTTACATTGATTAGACGAAAACTTGTAGTCTAATGAGCAAGAAGTGCATAAGAGGAGGTTTCGAAGCACATCTACTGAAAAAATAAGCTATTTGTCCTTTGTGACGTGGGCGATGTGCGTTTTAGCATTCAGCCTCTCTTAAGAAAGCATATCGTGTGTGGAAGCTGCAAAACATGCAAAAAATAGACCTAGTTGCTTTAATTTTGAACTAATGACTGAAGTTACAGCAAGACTTAGACTAGTACTCCAAATCTATAGAATTTGAAATCTAAACTGCGCTGCCTTCATTTGTATGAATTTGTATCTGACGCCCTGCGCATCAGAGGCATATACGTTGTCGTCTGAATATTTTACTAAGAGCTATCTTATACAATCTTGAATGGTTACGCACGACCTTGTTGAAATAGCCAGAGAATACCTTGATTCACTTTTATCTCACAACTATTCCTGGAGAATAAACACAGAAGCGAGTGACGATTATCTTCGAATCAAACATTTCTCCGTCTATAATGTTATTTTCATATTTAGTGTTAGTCTGATGATACGAATATCAGTTGACTTGGACTGTTTATAGGCAAATGCTCTATGGTCAAAAATTATGAAGGATTACGATAACACTTATTATTTCTATTCAATATGTAAATTTACGAGATACATGTACCCAGGTGGAGGAGCAAATCTCTTAGACAATAAAACACAGAAGCTTGGCACAAAGATACAAACTGCTTGAAAGGCTACGAAATTATTTTGAATAAAAATTGGATGGACGCTTGCAGGCTTGGTTATGCAACGTTTCTAATGCAAACGCTATTTGTTTCCTTTGTAGCCGTACCTAGTGAACTGTGAAATGAAGCTGCAAAAGTAGAGAAGGAGAGGGTCGATCGCTTAGCAAGCGAAATCTCGTTTCTATTCTACAAAATATTGTGCCTTCTGTGAGAAATGTGCAGCTTAGGTTTTCAGATACTTATCTAAGAGTTTCATAAATTATGGTCGTTAATGAGTTGCTAGAGCAGGACGAATTTGTTTTAGCGTTGTTTGTTATGTCTCGAGAATTGACAACCACAAGAAAATCAGAATTGAAGGAATTTCAAGTAGTTAATTTACAAAATTCAGAGCATAAGAAGTTAAATTGAAAAGTGAAAGAAATCAGGTGAAAATGATCACAGTGGAATTTGTTAGCGGTAAATTTTTCAAATGCTTTTTCGCACGTCCTCTAGAGTTGCCGTAATTTTAATTCCTACAACATTTAAAAATGCTTCTACGAAGCAAGCGGGAAATTTAGCGGAAATTCAAGATTGGTTTGCTTTGTTTCTGTGAATTCTTTTTGTTGCTTTCGCTAACAGAATTTATCTGATACCTTTCCAATCTAGTGAATTGAAATGAAAATTTTGATGTAGTTGACAGAAGAAAAAAGATGACTGGATCAAGATAAGAGCGTTTTGTTAAGATATTCGTGCTGCATCTGGTAAAAATTTTCGTGAAGAACTTGTTGATACACTGGAAAAAGTTACGGAACGATTGGTATCATCGAAAAGAGAAGACAGTCAAGTACTGAGCAACATTAGTAGAATCCTTCACTGTGTCATCGATAGAAATCATGCAGATTCGGTAACTGCTCACAAAAATTTAACGCAAAAAAGATGGTGTGAATCAAGGAAAAAAATTAAAGAGAAATGTAGTGTCATACTGTAATATCGTCCATGTGACTTTGTAAAGACTGAAGTAATGTTAGTTTTACTTAATGTTTCACGTAGATGCTGAGTGTTCGTACAGAAAGTGACTGAAATCATACGAATTAGTATTTTGATAACGCTGACATGGATACAAATGTAGTTGTTGGGATTCTTCAATATAACTCTATGCAAATGAAGGGTGTTAAGAGAAGCATGTGTGTTTGCACTATACCTTATTGCATGCTTTTGTTATGTTCACAGTAGGAAATCGAATGACTTCATATGAAAAATAGCCGCTTATCTTAATAAATTATCATTGCATTCCTAAGCAATTTATAGCTCTGAGATGGATGGAGTTTTGCTTGGTTAAGGTAAAATTTTGTTTCAGTACCAACTCGACATTGCAATTGGTGAACATAGTGACATTTACGCCTATCTTACCAATCCGATTTCAAAGAAATGGCACGTATTTGTGTTGGAATCGCAGGCATACGTTGCACATTTGGTAACTTTCTATTGCTTAGCTAATTATTTGAGCGATAAGCAGCACAAAACATCTTCATTATTCACAAATGATCGTGAAGGATTCAGAAATGGATATTCTGATTTCACGAACACATTCTGAATATAACTCGTTATTTCAGTATTCATCAATGCTTTCTTTTTGAAATTGCTACTTTGACAATTTGCTTCCTATCTAACACATAATGAATACAGTTACTCAATATGTCATTATTTTTAGAAGAACGTCGTCGAGTACCCGGTACCGATATTCACATTATTCCACCTTAGGGTTATTCGCCTTATTGCTCGGCTTGCCCTCAACGATTACTCTGAAGTTGGATACGTTGAATAGACTTGCACTTAAAGTAGCTAATTATTTCAAATTTTATTTAGGTTAGATTTCAGGTAAGATGCGAGGCACTGTCGGTGTTGACTAAACTTCTCAAGAATTATTCGATAGCGCGAGAGATTATTGTAGATGATATTGTGCCAGTTTTAACAAGTCCTCAGAGTACAAAAGAACAAATAAAAGTAAGATTTATTAAGAATTCTTGACCAAGTATTCTACATAAATCATGATGGGAAAGTGTATCACACTGATGAGATATGTCAATGCGTCTTGCTATGAAGGGAAGATTCCAATACGGGGAATATAAAATGTCAGCTTTCACTCAAATGTAAGACACATTTAAAAACTCAGATTACTGTATTATTCTCTTTAATAATTATTGTTTGACATAATGAGTTAAAGAGCCAAATTTGGTACCACAGTCGTTTTGATTTCACCTTCAACAAATTCTATGGTCTTTATATCAATAAGGAATTCATAGCTAAGAAGAACAGTATGGGATGTGGATTTAAGCAATGTATGGAATGTAGCAAGTCCACCAAACAAGTATAATAATCGCTAAAATTTTTCTATAAAAATTTTCTGAATTATGCAAACAGCATGAGCAGAGGTTTATGTCTACTTTCGAACTCTTTATGAAAAAAAAGAGAAAATAATGAAATTAGACTGGCAGTAAAATGATTATTTTAGGGGGCATTAAGCATGATTGCTCAAATGGACTGGGCAACCAGAACCAGTGTCCCGACAAGAACTAAAGTGTGGAAGGCGATAATTGAAATGAAGGTCATTCTTTATCTCAATGAAAACTGAATCCTTGTATTCGTATCTAAAATGATTTGTATTATTAAATATACAGAGACTATAGTGAAAAGTTAGGCTTTCATAAACATATGTATCAGAGTGGAATCTAAATATAGACAACGTCAACGAAGCATAATAATGAGGACTAAGAATTATAGAAGTGCCTCCTGTGAATACGTCTGGAAGAAACACTCAAATCTCTCATAGCAGAGCAGTTTTCATTGTCTTCTGCATATTATGACAATTGTTGGATGTGTTTTTTAGAAAGATCTCTTAAAACTTCATCACGAAGCTATATGGGGCAACATCAATTTTCAGATCTTGGATAGATAGCAAACTGAAAGCGATCTTCTACATCAGTGAAGAATAGTTCGATTAAAGTGATAAGCTGTATGATTGTGTTGCGCTGAGTTTTATCATAATTTACGTATGCACATATATACAATCGTTTGTCCGTATGCTTTTATGTATGTTTTCGTCTTCATGATTGTTTCTTCACCACCGATTCAGCCAAAAAACTTGATTTTAACCATTGGAAAGTACAAATGTGCAAGAAGGCGTCTTCAAAGAAGAGCTCCTTTTCACCCTTTAATGGGCTCACTTTCTGCCCAGGAGTGTGTACAATATCCATACTCTAGAACTGATCTCTGGAAGCTTGTCGTGAATATTATTTGTAAGACAACAAAATAGTGAATATTATTTGTGAGACATATTATTTTCGTGAATATTATTTTTAAGATAACAGAAAAAAAAAGACAACGCGGATCTCCCTCGCTGAGGGATCTCAATCCGGTTAGTCGCGAGGCTACGTAGACGTGACCCCTAGGTGGCGGATAGGGAGTAAATCGCGGACCAAAAGCGACCGTGTACTTGCCTTGAGATGCGGGTGGATTCAGGGAATAGACTCCTTGATTCTGCTGTGCTGATCGACTCATACCATCTGTATGCACATAGTAACATCTATGTATGCGTACGCACATGTGCTTATGTGTATATGGATTGTATACTCCTTGTCGATTCGGCCAAAGGCCCGCAATCGAACGACTAGGAAGTACACTGAAGGCGGTTAGGGGTCGCCTCCAACAAATAAACTCCAGTCCACTCATTGGGATAGACTGGCAAGCTGCCCATGAGTAAACCAGACCTTTTAACCCCCGCGGAACGGCTCTGCAAGCTAGCCGTGGGAACAATCGCAAAACACAGTAAAAAAAAACGGGCCTCATTCCCCTGACCCCGAAAGAGCCTCCGGTACGGCAGCGTCAGGTAGGACTAGTTCTGAGAGGCTGCTGAAATCTAAGGGCCAAACTAAGCTGCTTAAACGTGAAAGGACTAAGATGACGATTTGTACATACAACGCACGAACGCTTGCATCGGAATTTTCCGTAGAAGACCTTCTGATCCATTCAAAGAAAATTAGGTACAACGTCATCGGACTGGCCGAAACGAGAACACACCAGCCACTAAGCGTTGTGTACGACACTGGAGAAGAACTGTTCCTTGAAACATGCGACAGCAAAGGTGTCGGTGGCGTAGGTTAGTTAGTTTTAGTTAGTTTAGTTTTAACTTGGTCATGAACATCGATTCGTTTGAACAACTAATGACTCGAATCGGACAGTCAAAATTGAAAAGACGTGGTCAACATCGGCTTTGACCATCTTTATCGTCTACGCTCCTACTTCAGACTACGATAAAGATGAAATCGAAGCATTCTATATGGACTTGGAAAAGTTCTACAGAGAAGACCGCACATTCTACAAAGTCATTGTTGGCGACTTTAACGCTAAAATTGGCCGTAGAAGAACGCCTGAAGAACGTCACATAGGGACCCATGGACTCGAGTGGAATGAACAGGGAGGGCGGCTATCAGAGTTTATCATGACAAACAAAATGTACCATGGTATCTCCCATTTTCAATAGCCCCTATCCCTACAACAGACGTGGGAGTCTCCTAACAGAAAATAAGGTAACGAAATAGAGCACGTCAAAGCAAATAGAAAGTTTTGCCTGACGGATGTCGCAATTGTCCCAAAGTTCTACACGGGATCCGACCATCGCCTCCCTCACGATAAATTTTTTCACACGCAAAGGAGAGAAAGCTGCAATTTTTAAAAAACGAAATCTTAGAATGGAAACAAATTGGGATTTATACAACACTTTAGCTAGCCGTCAATACGATGCCGTCATTGGCAACATCGACGAAGAATACGACCGGCTAGTAAAGCACCTCCACGATAGTGCAAAAAGAGCCGAGAGTTCAGTTACCACCAAGAGACGCTTGTCTTCAAGAACTCTTGAGTTGATACGCCAACGTGGAGCAGCTAAAGCCGCAGGTAATAACTGGCCAACGTTCGAACTTGCGAAAAGCTGCAGAGAAGCGATAGAAGATTTTAAAGAGAAAAGAGCAGAAATGATGAATGAAGCAGCTGAGGCTGGCAAGAGCCTTCGCTATGCTCGCCGATGCTTAACAAATCACAGGACCAAGATGAATGCTGTCCGACGCCAGGATGGAACACTCAGCTCCTCCAGGAAGGCGATGGAGAAAATCATCTACGATTACTACTCGAATCTCTTCGGTAGCCACGTTCGTCTACCTCCATGCAAGGAGAGGAAAGACGATTATATTGTTCCAAACGTTCTTCCTTTTGAAATCCGACATACAATTTCGTCGGCAAGAAATCGTATAGCTCCCGGGCCAGACAGGATTAGACCAGAGCATCCGAAGAATCTACCGCCATTTCTCCTTAAAAGGCTGGGTCGACCCTTCACACGTTACCTGTCCGATTGCAAAGTTCCAAGTTAATGGAAAACCAGCAAAACCGTGTTGCTGCACGAAAAGGGAGACGTTCACGACATTGGTAATTATCGCTCAATCTGCTTGTTGTCAGTCGTCTATAAACATATTACACGAGTCATCCTTAAC
>KN716287.1:89084-99486 GCA_000816705.1 Dictyocaulus viviparus | reverse complement strand
ACATCTAAACATATCCTTGCGCAGAATACTGACGGTGAACTGAACTGAACTGACACAGATTGTCTCTCGATAAGTAAACAGTGGAAGTATCAATTATCTTGCGAAATGGACATATTTACTATATACTCTCCTCTACAAATTTATGATACACTTTACACCTCTTGAACCACTTTCCATGTCTGCCTCCTGCCTCAAGGTGTCATCTGAACGCCCTTCCTTGTGCTTTTCTTTCTTGCCTTTTCGCTTGCATTAAAGATGGTGTTGGTGAGTGATGGGATAATTCCGTTAGTGTGTTGTTCTTTGGGAATTAATGAATATTGGTGGATGTGGGCATATTGCTTTTCGGTTGCCGCTCCTTCAGGAGAGACTTGCCATTTTGAGTCTGCGTTACTTTGACCAGTGTCATTGCACTGGCAATCTCTCTATGTTGATTTGAACGTTCTTTGGTTATTCGCTTTTTTCTTTATGATCGGCATATCCTCCCTCTACTTCCCAATTTGTAACTCTTAAGTAGAACTCTCCTCTGGCTTTGATGCATTGTCTCTCTCTATTGTTTGTTTTATCGTTTCTCCTAGAAGTCTTTGAGTGTCCGAACTGTTTCGGTAGTCACCATGCTTTTATTTAGTGTCCCTTTCTGTGTCCTTGGAATGTCTCACATGTTATGCAAGCTGTTCAATTGTTTTTAACGATTCGAAGCCCTTTATTTGGTGCATAGCAAATCTTCAATTATTTCTTCTAATTGTTGCGTGTCTTTTTTTAATCGTGTGCTCCTTCAATGGTGTCGTGAATTTTTTAAATTTAGGATAATTCCGGATTTCCGGATTCATTTTGTATTCATCAAGCCGTTTGTGTCCTTCCCAGTTCATACTCTGTTTAACGCCTAGTGTTCAACAATTTCTTCTTCATTTCTTGTTTTACTTCATAAGAAACTATGTTAAAGTACACTTCAATGAAATTCCTTTTTTTCTAAAAGACGTGCGAGCCTATTACTAGCCCTCATTACTAGCTTTGCCGATATTGTGAAGAAATATAATGATTGGTCACTTGGTTTTTTTGGCTAAATCTTGATGATGAACAACTATTAATAAACAATGATAGGTGATTAACGTTGAGCGATGAAGAGCTCTGGCCAATCCATCATATGTTGGCTCTTGTTTGGTAGTCGTATAGTCTGTCTCAATCTAAGGTGATATACCTTGAACTTGGGTACTCAAGCCTTAATACTCAAACCTCAGCAATGACATACTAGCAGCAATGGTAATAAAAAACATGAATATGATCAACAAAATATCACAGTAATACGAACAATATAATACAACAGTAATGCGTGAGTAGATAAAGAGATATATAGAAGAGTGGAATGAATAAAGCTTCTCAGGTCATCTTATAATCTACAAAAAAGCATATTCTTGCATGTAGTACTGAAGGTAAGGTAAATTGAAGAGGTAGATTCATTGATAAGCAGTCAGTGTAAGTAGCAATTGTCCTTCGGAATAGAGGATATTTGAGACATAAACGATATGTCTGAGAGAAGAAGTCAACATGATGTACGATTTAATACAAGTGCTCAGCAGAATGAAACGAGCAGCTCGGAAAATGCGTAGGACGGTAGATGTAATGAAGATACTAGAAAAATTAATTTTTATGACATTAGCATTATGCCTAGTCTGTATAAAAAGTTGGTAATGCTTTCACTGAGTGAGACAATAAGAAATTGAGAAATAATCGGATCTCGTAGCAGTTCGATGATTAGCGAAATCATAGCTGACGGGTGCTGTTCGTAACACATGACTATTTCTAACGAAGTGGGGAAAATCCTTATCAAAGTAAACCCCGTCACGTCTACTTTGCATTGCTTATAAAGTGTTTATTGTCAAATTGATGAAAGACTACTGTTTCAGCTTGTTAATTAACCAACGTTTCAGTATCTCTTGCGCAATTTTCCTAACAGCGACACCATTTACATTAAAATTACCAGAACACTCTCTGAACTTATGAAGAGTCCAAAGGTCATAGAGAAGTTAATTTACATACATTTTATGAACTTAAAGAAAAAAAATCAAATGTCCTGTTTGGATGAGATTTTCCATATTTATTCACCCAGTGATAAAATTTTAGCTTTTGAAACAATGTGTTCTCTAGGAGCATTACTCGACCACTAGTTCTATTGCTTTTCTTTCACATATAATTTTCAAACGCCACATTTACTTTATGGCACCATTTAACAAATTGCAGAGAGCTGAACAACGTCTAGCTGCCGAAATATTTACGGGAGTTGCAAAAGGTACGAAATATGTGGGATTCAAGAAGCTAGAAGAACTGTGGCATTGGTTGGCTCCAGCAGTTGATGAGCTGTACAATCATATGAATGCCGACGCCTATACGGCGTGGAGAAGCTGCATTACTGATGTAGGTTCTAACTCCAAACTGTACTATTGATAAAAAAGCCCAAGCTTCGAGCAATATTCTTTTGTCTTTCGTCATATTTCATTTTTTTTCGCTCTTATGAATGGTTTTCTCAAGTTGTTATAGGTGCTAAATCGTGATGACACAAGACGATTTTGGTGGTTGGTTGAGCAGTTTCTCACAAGTATGACACGATCAGCTCCTACAGCTTGGCACCAAGGAATGTATGAATTTGCGATCATTATTCAAATAGTAGGATATTATAGATACTATGATAAACCACTATATTTTAGCCGCTCTCAAGTTCTACTCGCCATTGATTGGCGTGAGACAGAAACACGCAAACGAATTTGTGATATAGCATGGAAGAGTTTGCCAAAAGCCACTATCGAAACACAGAGGCTTGGAGTGTCAACGTATTTTGAAAAATTCGTTTTAGGATAAATTGAAATTTAGCACTATTAGAACTTCATTCATCTGGAATTACTTTATCTAGAAACAGTGTCAAGTTCTCTTAAACGTTATGAACACATAACAAATATGTATGCAGCTATAGGAAAGGAATGCTATGCATCATTTTATTTCAGTTCTTTAAAACATGTTTGCACGGTATTGGAAGCAAATATGAATAACGACTTGAAATCTCTTCCTGAGAGGTTTCAATTGGAAGGTGTTGATGTTTGGTTACAGCGATTCGAGAAACAAGTGCGCACCTGATAAGGGATCTCACTTGATTCAATTGCTTAAAACATTCGTGATTTAGTTGAATACACTTGCGGATGTCGACAATTTCCAAAAAAGCTCTAATGATGTTCCGACGACGAATACGGCATGTGAATTGAACATGAAACAACTGTGTAAGAAAAGTTTCACAATGGGTTCTCAATCATTCAGTTCCGATGCAGTGGAAAAAGTAGAGGTTTGTTCCACAATAATTCACGCTGTAACAAAATTTTTCCAACTTCAAGTGACGGAGCTCTGTACGAACACCGCGATCAAAATACTACTCTAGATTTTGAAAATTAAAAAAAATCTCGTGTGGATTAAGTCAACTACAATGTTCTGGTGAAAGCCGTCCGCTTTTGTTATTACGCGCTGAATGTGTGATAGAGCAAAAGACGATAGATGACCGTAAAATCAATAGGGTGGTTTTTTCTAAAACTTAAACCAGGCTTTTTTCAAAGATGTAGGACAAATTCATTTTACTTATTTGGATTTTGTGATTCGAATAACTTCCTATAGAGTATAGATACCGAAAAGTTTTGAAAAACTGTTAGAAAAAACGCTTTAGAAAACTTCGGACTTTTGCAGCCTCTCATCTACCTTAGAACATTGCTTGAGTTTCTGCTACAGTATTACGAGGAATGCATCACATGTCTTACACCCGGAATAATATCATTGTTTCCCATGCTTATCGAATACGCCAATGAAGACGAATTTGAGTGAGTTGCTATTTTTTCGTGTATTTTTCTCCTTGTTGTCTTTTACTCTGAGTTTTTGAAATGAATTACTATTCCATTTGAGGTAAACAAATTCAGGCATGTTGATGCACTCAAGGATATCGATATCAAAAATAATGCGAGTGTATTGGTCCACGAATACATGTCAACTCTCTTCCTCAGTGAAAAATTTGCAGACTCCTTTCTCGATGTAATCATCAACGTGAGCGAATGAAGAAAATACGAAAATCAGTAGAAAATTTCAATCGTTGCACTTTAAAAAATTAACACGAATGGGAGGGCTTGAATTATTTTCTGCAGCAAATTTCGCAATTTTAAAGTAGAATTAAGGACTATGAAGGACTATAAAAGGCGCAGAAATAAAAATAGGATAGGAGGGGAGGGCATTGAAATCAAATTAATTGAAATGAAGTGAGAGCGATTGAAATGGGCAGTTCTGTGGAAATGCGATGGAAATAATTTCTTATAGCATGGTACTTGAAAAATACGTTTAAGTCATCACTTATTTTTCTGGATAAGTTAAATTTATACACTATAAAATAAAGGTTCTTTTTTGTTTGTTCTGATTCTGTTTTTGTTTATAACATCCAATTTTCTTTGGTTTTTTCGGCTTTTAAGATTGTCGGAAGTTTAAGACTGGAAAACGTGCTTCAATACCAGCTTTAATAATCTTCATCGTCTGCGGTGTAATATCAGACTGAAAGGAAGATGAAGCATTTATTTTATATTGGCTGGAGAAGTTCTTTGGAGAAAGCGACACAATCTCCAAGGTCATTGTTGGCTATTTTGAGCCTTAGATTTGCCTTAGAAGAACACCCGTGGAAGTCTCAAGACACACGGGTTCACAATTTTAGATGCGGATATACCTAAAATGGACGTGGAAGTCTCCTAACAGAAATTACATAATAGAAATAGTAAATAGGAGGGTCTCTCTAGGGGATATCGCTGTTGCTTCGAATGCGCATACAAATGCCCACCGCTTCCTTAAAACCATATTTTTGTTTATTTAAAGCAGAGGAAGCTGTGACTTTCAAAAAAATTGAATTTCGAAATCGAAATAAATTCTAAAATTTTTAAGCTAGCTTTTGGGAAAATACTTTGGGAAGAGATATCGTCATTGACAACATCGATAAGAAATAAGGCCGGCCACGACCTTCACGAGAACGCGAAAAATGCCGAAAGTTTGAAATTTACTAAAAGACATTTGTCTCTGAGAACTCTCAAGCTGAGACGCAGCGAGGAGCAGGTAAATCCACAGGCAATTAGTGACCGACGTCCAAACCTGCAAAATGTTGCAGAAAAGCGATAAAAAAAGACCTCAAAAAAGAGATGAACATAAGTGACGACATCGACTAGGAATATGATAAGATAATAAGATAATTGTTAGCGTTGATCAATCCCTTGTGGTGGGATGCGCCCCCGCATTCATGTTCAACGTGATATCGTGGAGGTGGTTGAATGAGTGCCTGGTCTATACATGACTTGAGTTGACCACTCTTCACCAAGTAAGTGCCAGTTATCTTACCCAGTTTCCTCTGGTACCAATTGACCGACCCCGGAGGGATGGCTGGCTTGGTAGGCCTTTGGGGCGGCCACGAACTGATTGGGCTGGCATGTCACTGCGGCACCTCCACCACTGAGCCACTGCGCCCCCTTGACTAGGAATATAACCGACTAATTTAGCAACTTCATCAGAGCTCAAAAAAAACCGAAAGTTTTAAATTCACTAAGAGACGCTTGCCTACAGAAGCTCTAGAGATCAAACACCACTGTGAAGCTGCCAAGCCGCAGATTACTGCTGACTAACGTCCGAACTTGCGAAATGCAGCGGAAAAGCGATAAAAGGTCTCGAAGAGAGAAAAGCAGAAGTGATGAATGGAACAGCTAAGGCTAGCGAAAGCATTCGCAATGCTCATCGGTATTTCACTACCAGGATGAATGCCCTCTGCCGTCAGTATAAAGCACTTTCCGCTTTCAAAAAAACAAAAATATTTACGATCTCAATTTGGATCTCTTCGATAGCTACATTTATTTGCTTCGATGTAAAGAGAAGAGCCAAAATGCGACATGCTATTTCGTCGGTAAGGAATCGAACAATAACAAAGGCAAAGCTCGACATGTGATGTGTATGAATGATGGTCGGTGGACGCAAGCTGTAGGTGATTGGACCCTACTGTACATCAAACGAACTGAAGGAATGCAACCGATCCGATGGTTAGACCTCTCCACATAGGTTCTATTGAGAGATCTAGGTGATCAAATTTTTTTCCAAGTTGCCTATGTCATTTCTTTTCTCCAATGGTGGTTTATTTGTCTATAGACATTTGTAGACAGTAGTTGATGCTTTGTTGTCAATAGTGACCTTGTCACTCATTTTCTAGTATTAATTTCCTACTAGACGCTTTGTCTTATTTCTAGAACAACTGAGGTTTTTTTTCTGTTTTCAACCAATTAATACAATTTTAGCAGCGCCCATACGATGTGTTTTTTTTATAAGATAATAATAAGATAATTGTTGGCGTTGATCAATCCTTTGTCGTGGAATGCACCCCCGCATTCATGTTCAACGTGATATCGTGGGGCTGGTTGAATGCGTGCCTGGTCTATACAATGACTTGAGTTGACCACTCTTCACCAAGTCAGTGCCAGTTATCTTACCCAGATTCCTCTGGTACCAATTAACCGACCCGGAGGGATGGCGGGCTTGGTAGGCCTGGGGGGCGGCCGCGAACAAATTCGGGCCGGCGTGTCGCTGCGGCACCTCCACCACTGAGCCACTGAGCCACTGCGCCCCCTATGTTTTTTCTTACCCACAAAAATAATACAGTCTAGAAGCAGCCCAAATCGAATGTTCGAAATCCTACAAAATGTTCGTTTTTAGACATTTCATCGTCTGTGTGCATGGCGCGCACGAGTTTCAGTCCTTAAATTCCTTCAAGTGATCGTATTCTCTAATATCTATATACTAGGATCGCAACAACGACCAAAGAAAGTGGTATGCTTGCTTTTTAAAGCGCTCCATGATCGGCAGGTCAGTATTCTAGTGTTCTCGCTTTTTCAAAATATTCTCGACCTTTAGTCAAATGCACTCACTATTGAAGGTTGAAGTGCGCTTGGAGGCTTCTCGCTGTATGATGACCCTTGTCCACTGTGAATATATAAAACTTGATGGATTTCTTGTGGTGTGTAGTAATTTTGAAATTGTAATTGCAATTTTGTAATTTCTTGCATTTTTTACGTAAAAATCACATTTCCATGGGAACAGCAGCAGTAGTGCTTTCATTAGCAATAACGCTGTAGCCAGTCAACCGTTGCAGGACAGACTTCGATCACTTCTTTCAAGTAAAGATCGGGCAACTCTTCATGGTGCTGTGCTTGGTATGGGAGCAATTGTAATGGCACATCCCTACTCTACACCTCCACTAATTATCCCAATGTTACGATCGCTGTGTGCCATTAATACGCACAGTGCTGAGTTACAGGCAAGTCTTCATCAGACAGTTTGCTGATAATGGAACAAATATATCGTCTGTGGTCTAATAGCTAGTAGTATTCATTTTTAGTTTCTATAATAAAGTAAACAGATAGCTCCATTTTCTACATGAACCCTTTTATTGATAAGCGTGGATCTTCTGTAATATTGATGAGGGAAAAGTGTGTTGTAGTATAATGAAGAGTTTTCGTACTTTCTTGACGATATATTCATTTGTTTGTTTTCAATCTCCTTTTCTACTTTATGAGTGTTCATCATCATTCATCATCAAGGTAAAAGCGAAAGCGAGTAAAATAATATGAAGCTATCAAGCCATATTTAATTCTGTGTAGTCAATTTGATTCTAGGACGACAACAATAATGATAGCTTCCATACGTAAAAGCAGAGGGTCTTATGTCTGGAAGGATGCATTTATTATAGAATGGTTTTCTTTCATTCGCAAAATGAGAAAGCGATACCTTGCTATGTAGCAATTCACGTATTAGATGTATTCAATTATCTTTGCATTTCTTTTAAATGTGGTTTATTAAAAAGGCATTATTTCTTTTAACTATGTTCCAAATCTTTAAAGTGCCTTACGTAGGATCTTTATTTATTTTCTATCAACTGCTATGCGTTAAAATGGTGTTCTTATGTCCTCAATGGTGTTAAGTTAATCTCCTGAGGTTCTAGGTTTTGTGATTGATCCAGCATTGTGAGGATGTATTCCAAATATTTTTAAAGCTCCAAAGATATTTTATGGCAATGGTGCGTCTCTTTATAGTCTTGGATGAGTCACACAAGCGTCTTCTTTCAACAACTGATCTTTTGGCTTACTCAAGCTTCAGCCAATTTTTCAATGGAAAAATTAACTTCTTTTTAAGAGCAGTTATTTATGTCGCATATTTGAGATAGTCTGGAACTTTTTTATTCGAAGAGAGTGTATTAAAGAGAGTCAAATGGAGATACGTTCTATATTAGACTCCACACATTTAATTTTACCATAAATTTTATGGTCATTCCCGAGACAATCCTCTATTGAGTAAACGCTGCTTGTCTTCACAAATGACAGTTATACCAATTTGATTTGGTTTACCAGTGAAAAATCAAACTGCGGTTTGAGAACGAGCAAAGCGATATTTCATGCCTCGCGTTTTTTCAATTTTGCTTCATATTAAATACGGTGCTAATCCGAAATCCGTCCTTAATATGTGATCTGCTTGTATGCAATTAGTTTTCCATGGTGTAGGTAAAATACCTCATTGAGGTTTGTATCAAGTGGGCCCATAATTTTTTCGCACTATTGTTCCATTAGGTTTTTTTCTATTTCGAGTTACTTCTCAGATACCAAGGTACGTTGAAGAATGAGCGCAGACGTGAAACAAGACAAAGGTACCTGGGTTGATAACTGCAAAATAAGGTGGATTATCTCTAATTGCCTTCGATTAAGTCTTCCGAACAGAAGCTTGTAAGAAAGCCGGCCAGAAATATAAACATTGTGTTTAATAAGGCACTGCTACCGACCGGACTGGAAACCATCAGTTCAAGCACTACGACGAAGCCGATATCAACTGTAATATGCATGTGAATTCTCCACAGAAGACGATCCGCGCTATGACGATCTACATGTATTGCTGCTATTACCACATACTTATCAAAAGCATTCAACACAGCACCAATGCTCGCCTGCAACACCGCAAAGTGACTTTCTCACGGATACTTCACTAATCGCCTGTAAAAGCCCTTTGCTACGACCGCACAAACAGGGCTTCCTCAAGTGGTTGAACACTGAAATTCAGCTTGGATTTACTATAGAAGCAACACATGCTATACTTGCTGCCTACCCAGCCTAACCAAAACCGAAATCTTGGAAAGGTTATGCTCTGTTTCCTGAAATTGACAGCTCATGACGTTTTGAGAGCTGCTTGACAACTATCAAGCAATGTACATTTTCAAAACATATCCGGAAGCTAGCCGCAGCATTGAAACGAAGCGATTTGATGATTCGATGTGATCCTGCTTAACGATAACACTCGACCTCATATTGCTTTGTTCAGTAACCACATTTTGGCTTAGAAAGAAACTGGTGTGACTTACGAGGCCACATTTACCGTATAGCCTTTATGTCATCTCATCAAATTGTAATATTTTTCAATGCTGAAAAAAAATATTGAAGACTATAACCAGGTCAAATTGATCTCGTCGATTTCTCTGATCGTAAACCTTATTTTTTCTGTGAAGATGACGTAAGCGAATGTTTGCATATCATTGCTCGACATAAATTCATAAAAGTGTGAGATGCGAAAGGATTTATAAGAGAACTCAATAATTATTGATTGAATGGTATATCTAATAGATTGCTGCTATACGATGGGGTTATAGCATTCTTTGTAGTCATAATTATTTTACTAATTGTCGTTTGCTGGTTTCAAACGTTCACATCTTTTCATTCCACAGAATTTCTGGATTTTCTTCAGCGTCCTTTGACCACGGCCGTACGCTCGGATCCTCTTCTATGAAAATTTACAAAGAAAACACAATAATGCAGAATTTTAGCTATAGTAGATTCTAGATGACGAATGGAATTATTCGGACTACGTACGTAATATTGGAACGTATTGTTGTATCGAGAAACATCTCATCATAAGTACGATGCTGTTTGATGAAATGTAGCGGTGACGATCAAAGATCCGTGAAATAACAATTTAGTTCGGTTATATTATCATCTTCATGGCTTCATGGGTGTGGTAAATTATTAGTGACAGTACTTACAATTACCATAACACAACGCATTGGCAGATCTTGTATAATCAAGTGGTATGGTTTGAGTCCAAATTCAAGATAACCAGGCCTACCTACATTCCGAGACCTCATCGAATTAGTACCATTATCGCTTAGCAAAATGAAGAGACAAATAAAATGTGCTTCCTGTAGGAATTTTATTTATTAATCTTATATTTTGGAATTATGAAGTGTGCTCTATTTTTGGAATCGAATACGTCATTCCGTTTTCCTATTTACTAGTAACTTTATAGGTCTCATTCTTGTCTGGTGAAATCTTTC
>KN716287.1:60216-73610 GCA_000816705.1 Dictyocaulus viviparus | reverse complement strand
TGGGCCGCGAACTGATTCGGGCCGGCGTGTCACTGCGGCACCTCCACCACTGAGCCACTGCGCCCCGAAGTAATAGTAATATGGATTTTAATTTGTACAGTTTCTACATTCGACAAAGTGGATGCTGACTTTCTCTGGGCCGGGGGCCACAATCATATCGAAGTACAGTCGAATGACCTCGCACACGGTCATTTACCAAGCAGAGTGATCGCAAAGACACCAACAACTACTGTTCGATTTGTTGTGGAGAGTGCTCCACAAACTGTTACAAAATCTATACTGTTGCGAATGGTATAAACAATGAATGGTTCTCAAACTGTACGACGAGCAGATTTTTCCCAGAGATTTCGATGAAAACTTCCGAATGGTGGCGAAGGTCACAGGGACATGTCAAAACATCACTCTAACCGCTGACTACAAAAAGAGAAAATTTGTACCAAACAGTCAGTGAGATTGTCCTTAAATCTTTGGTGAAAAATAGGTAAGAAAGATTCGTATACTGTGACTAAAAATGGACCAAATGTCATCCTAGGTGACCACCAATATTACCGAGTTCCATGTTTGTTGATCTGCTGACGAAATCAAGACAATTGAATTGGTCTTACGAATAATGTCATGTGCATAACGAAACAACACCATGAACGTCAGTCGTGTGAGAAAAAAACGTATTGAAAAACTGCTTGAAATCACACATTGCCTAAAGGCGGGGTATCCAAGTGAGGAAGCGAGTAGGGCCTCCGTGCCTATACTGAGCAGTTTTCTCCGGATTAATTGAGACCACATAGTTTAATATATTTTTGGTTATAATTTAGAAAAAAAAGATGGGTCAGACTAAGTGTAGAATGACATATAATCCGCTTTAGGATGTGGCCACCAAAGATGGAAGTGAAGAGATAGTTCTCAAGAAAGCAATTGATCGTTGTGTATCAGCAATTTTTAAGAATGCTAATGATTCTATGACTTCGGTTTGTCTTCATTTGGTCCAGTTCACAGTTTCCTGCATTTTTTAACTATTCATTTTAGAAACTTGGCTATAAAATGTTACAATTCGTCAAAACAAACCAATTTGAAAGTGCATTAGCCACAGATATGATCTCTTCGATGATGGCGTCAATGACTTATGTGCGTGAAATTTCTACATTCATCAGATGTCATGATATCAGCTGAAGTTTATCAGAAAAAAATTATGTACAGCATGTAACTATTGAAATGGCTATAGAAGATTTGTATTATACGAAAATCTGAGAATTTGTGCAATGTCTCGTGGACTTTAGGAGTTGCCTTCGTTTTGGATTTTATTTGCCAAGCATGTCCTGCACAATTTAAGGATGGCTCTAACGAGTTGGTAGTTGAATTTTAAAAAAACCGAAATCAGAAAAATTAAATGAGGCGTAAAATGGCTTAGAAAAATCAAAATCTTTTTAAGCGGAAGTTAAAAAAGCCGAAGACCTGGATGCGACAGCCTCGTGGTTTGTCTCTTTAGCATCTTCCTTGTTGGCAACAACGAGTGAAGTGAGTTACTATCTATTATTTTCTTCAAAAATACTTTTTATGTCTTATATAGAATTAATATTTAGAATTACATTATATACAAAGATATTTGCTTCGAGATGATTGATCTCTTGGTTACTTGCAAAAGCAAAGTAGCTTACACTGTACGTTTGTGCTCTGTTTTACGTAAAAGTAATGATAAATAGATTCTCAAGATGAAGATCTTATTCAGAGTGGAGCAGTTGGATTATGGAATAGTTTGTACATGCTCTCTCGCGTATATCCGGAAAATTCACGTTATCTAGGCGAAAAGTTAAATAGGCCGCTAAAAGAATGGATACCAATACGAGTGCGTTCCGACTATTAAGCCATATCATACCTCAGATGCCATACGATTTCTTATTGATGCTACAAAGCCAATCCACAGTTTCTACAGGAATGGGGGCGTTTATATCAAATAAAAGATATGAAAATGGCATGGCATGTGCCCAATAACCGAGGGAGAGCGGTTATCGAGGAAATGCTTAAGAAATTCTTGTTCCCAGTTATGGACCACATCAATGCTGTACATGTGGACAGGTCTTATTGATACTTAGTCTTTCTTGTATATTTAAGATTTGTAATATGTACCAATTAGTGTTTGATGAAATATTTTTTGCCATTTTCTATTACGGTATAATTTCAAATCGGAAAGCAATTGCAAATTTATGTGTTAGTTGGAGTTTAAACTGAATAAATGTCAAATAAATACTTTTTTTTCCAGAGAAACTCTTAAAAAATCTTTCACGATAATTAGTTCAATTTTTACTGGCGGTGCTACTTGTTTCTCCTTACCATCTTCGCCTCTCTATCATTCTCCAAGTACTGCTTTGCCGTGGTTCAATGCCAATATTCCAAATTCAGCCGTTTTTAAATTAGGTGAATGTCATTGTTCAAATCTCACAGGAAATTCTTACTACATCATTTAAAAAGGGTCTCCAGTTTAGATGTCCGTCACCCCTGTAATAGAAATGTTCGAGAGATGCTTGTGGAATTGATAGAAAAGGTGATAAATAGAACAGAGACGTCTCAGCGAGAACACAGTCAAGTGCTAATCACAATTTGCTCGATGCTGCACTACCTGATTCACACCAACTACATCGATTCGGTTCGTGAAGCTTCTTCATAAGTGGTGTATATACTAATGCGCGCTATACGAAAAACGGAAAAGCATGAGTGTTACTTTGTAACCAAATTGACCACTAGTTTCTTTGGTCGTATTAATCTGATGTTCTCATGAATATTTGATTTAATTTGATACAACGGTATATTACAGAGTGAACTAAGCTCAGCAATAGAGAATCAAAATGAGATCTTCACCTATTTGACAGATCCAGTTCGAAGGGAGTATCCGTGTTATGTGTATGAATCATTGGTATATGTATGTCATATGGTAAGTTTACGTGACACTTCTACTTAATTTATCGTTCTTCTGCCAAATATTGTGATTTTAACCCTAGACAAAGTAGCTGTGCAAATTTGCTGATTTTCTTAGCATCTATTAATTTAAACGTCTTCTTAACAGCATTAGAGATATTCTCGCATTACGAATCTGATAATTCAATAGTTGACTGCTATATACTACTTAGAAAACTGAAAACACTTCAGAAAAACGCAACGTCAACTGCTACACCATTCACTGAGTTCCATCTGCGAGTTGTTCGCCTTCTCGTCCGGTTAGCCTTAAATGTATATTCCGAGGTATGCCACGAGAACCGTTGAAAAGACTCAGATCGTTGTTCTTCGAAAACCGCTATATGCAGGTACGCGTTGCAGCGCAAACAGAGTTGACCCTTGTTTTCGCAGAGTATTCGATGTCAAGTGAGGCTGTAATTGATGGCATTATCCCAGTGTTAACAAATCCTGAAACAACAAAGGAAAAACTTCGAGTAATGTATTTATTACTTTATTGATATATTTAGCATAAATCATAAACGTTTCTAATTTCTAAGGAAAATATAATAGAAGTGTGCCAATTTTTTTTCTTTATTGAAAACATTTTTTACAACGCTTGTAGGGTGCCTTGAATGTGATTCTAACATCAAATTGGGCAATCAATACTAGTACGTCAGCAAAGATGAAAGTTTGGCAGGCACTTCTGGATATGACGGTATTAATTGAGTTTATGGCAATGCTTTTACGAGATCGGAAACATTCAAGACATTCAGATCATTGAGTTGCCTTCAATTCTCGAATTATATGATGAAATCTGCATTCAAATCGGAAAAATGCAGAAGCCTACGCTTAAACATTATGTTTGTTCTTTGTATCTTAGTATTTAGTTAAAACATCTTACTTAATTTCGAACAGAAAAGTTTTTGCCGATTCATTCTTCAGAGGTGTGAAACACTATTGTCGTTCTGCAAAAAGATGTTTGAAAAGTTACCTAAAACTGGTGAATGGCAGAAATTCAATTGCAAGAATTCGATAGATCTCACTAGGCAGATACAGGAGGAGAAAAGGAACAAAAGCAAAGCGTTAGCATGCACTATTAGTAATTTTTTATGGGTTAATTGTTTGATAATAGAATGGAAGAGGAAACAGAAATCATCTGTTTCAATTAGCGTGTTCGGCCCAAATACTACTCATTGAACCTGTGATTAAGGGAACAAAAAGCTTTGGTAAACATGTTGCTCCATCGTATTGTTAACAAGGATCTCCTTCATACTCGAGTAAAATTGTGCCGAACAATGTTGTGGCGATGTCAGATGGAGAAGTCCGAAATAGAAACCATTAAGGTGAGGTTTTAGTATAGTATAATTAGACGGTATTCAATCAATGCAGCGCGTGAGTTCGATATGGAGCTGAGGTTATGTAGATCTCTCACTCAAGTTATTTCGTTCTAATACTCAATTATCTATTATCACTTATGCAGAGTTAATTTACTTAGTTCATTTTATTATTTTACTCGTCCCACCTAAATCACTGAGTTCTTGTTGAACAGCGACAGAGCTAAGCGACACCAACATAAGGTAGTTCGGTGGATTTTTTTTTGAAGGATTCCTTTATAAATTTCAGCGGGGATCTTTTTGAAAAAGTCTGACCATAGAGTTGATGGTCCTCCTGCAGTGCGTCTGAGGTCCTCTGAGGTACAATAGCAAGTCATGTCCACCGGTCATCATTTTGTATGCATCACGTGTCCGTCACACTAAATGAACGATAGTCTGGCATACACGGCATTGTATCGGAGGCTCCGTATTGGTATTGTATAAGAATATCTGTTTCGCATTGGCCAAAAATTTCTTTAGTCATAGGTAGATTACCATTCCATCCTAGACGTGGCTGGAACAACGTGCAGCATGCAGTCCTTTTACGTCCAAATACAAGCATGAGCGCATTTAGAGGTGTACCTATGTGCTTAAAAAGGTATCATAAGATTCAGCACTGCGGAATCACGCCGTTCATCTCCTTTATCCACTTACGTCTCGAAGCAAGTATAAGGTCGCTTTCGGTCACCGATTTACCACTTCTCTATCTGAACAAAAATAGGGATATTCGTAAATTTTTGAAACAATGCTGCCAGACACCCAATTTTTAGATCATATTATCAAAATTCACGGACGAGGAGCAATATCATCGCGAACGAAGTGCAGATGAGTTATCACATTGGCTAAAAAAAAATAAAGTCCGAACAAAGCGAATGAAATGGGTCTGCCCGAAGAAGGTAGGAGGAAAATGGAAAAATAACTTTTTTAAGGAAAGTTACGTGATCATTCTAGCCGCAAGAAACAATACCATTAAAATGCGGGATTCGCCCTGACAATATGGATTTGGTTTATGATTCGCAAAATCATCCAGACACTGAGGAGAAATGGAATAAAGCAGTATTTTTCTCAAAACAATTTGGTTGCTACAAATGGCCCAAGTACGTAGGAAATGAAATGTACTAACAAAACAATTATATTTTGATTATTGCAAAATAAAATCTTAAGCTTATAACATTATATGAGCTAAGGGATTTGTTGCTTCCTGCAGGACTATCAGTGTTGTTGTTCCCGCCAAGCATCCACAGATAGAAAGAACAAAATTAAATGAATGCGAGAAGGCTATTGTAGCAGCATTCGAGGATGCTGAAATGTACAGTAAATGGATAGAGTTACTCGTATTAGAAAAAGAAGATCTGTCACAAATTAATGGGCACACAATATGGATAATAAAGGTACGTATACAGTGATTGATCTCCAAAACACAGATGAAAATTTTTTCTTAGTATCTTCTTCGTAATTTCCCGGGAAGTACGATTATCTACAACCAAATTACGAGGACTCTACAGGAGTTATTGAAGTCGCGTCAGGTACACCTCATCAAAAAACTTGTTGAATATTTATTCTTATTTAATATTCCTTATGTAAACTTTTCAGAGGGCCGAACAACGGCTTGCAGCTGAGTTTTTTGCCGGTGTTGCAATGGGAACCAAATATCGTGGATTCAAAGAGCTCAATAAATTGTGGTCGTGGTTGGCACCGGCCGTCGATCTTCTGTATGATTACTTAAACGCCGACGCATATTTTTCTTGGCATTTTTGCGTTACAAATGTGAGTTGAAAAAATTGGCATCAAAACTACAATTAAATATAAATTTGTGACATAAAGCTTCGATGGCTTGATTCATTAAATCAATTTACCAAAAGGAGATGATATAGTTTTGGAATCTAGGATTTCAACTAATCAGGACCAATACACTATAATCCTGTGTTCAAAAGACTTTGAAAAGATACGAGACTACATTTCCTTCAGAGAAACACCTGTCTCGACACTTAGACCATTGCTAGCAGTAATGCTCATCATTTGTCTGAGGGGGAATTTCTCGAAAATTTCATACGATTGATTAAAGCTGGGCAGAACGTTACAGCGACAGTGTATAGGAAATTTAGAAGCAATACATGTGCTTGCCTTTTTTTTTACATATTAGGACGAGCAAAATGTAATCGATATTTCTTCGAGAGCTTATTTACATTATACATTTATATTATGTATTATATTATATTATTTATTATACATTTATTGATAGCGTTACGGAGACTGTGTGTAGTGAACAATTCAAACTGATGTGAAACAACAGTTCATTTGAAAACAGAATGTATTTTATTCAATAACGAAAGGTTAAAAAATAGCAGAAATACAAAAGGAAAAAATGAGGAAACATGAGATGGAACATTCATCTCGCCCACCTATTCACCAGTGTTTCCGCCATCGGATTACCACCTTTTTGGATCATGAAAGTGTAAGTGACGAAGAGAAATTTTCAATAATGTTAGAGAAGTTAGAAGGCACCTTGTAAAGTTCTCTACTGAAAACCCGAACTTTTTTTAGAAAAGGGATTGTAAAACTGCTTTTGCCTTTACAAAATATCAAAGGTTATTGAACTTTTGCTAATTAATATTAGGAATTCCTTTTGTTTTTCGCTAGAGGAAATTTTTTGCAGTCTCATTAATATTTTCACGAATATTTTTAACAATTAGTGCAAACCGCAAGCTACTAAATATCAAGAATTTTGAAGATGTTTGGATGGTACATGACGTTTAAGAATGGATTTGGCGTGAATACAGTTCAATTAAAAGAGAATTGAACTGACTATTGATTTCTTTTGAGGAGATCACTATTCTAGCATTCTGGAACTCTGTCTCCTTTATAAGCAAGGTAGACTAACATGGTAGATGTGAAAGCAGTTAGCATGCTTATTTTGCCATTGTTTGCATATAATGCATATTTCTCCCCAAAGTTACAAAATTGATGTATGGTCTCTCTTTCTCGGTTCGCAAAGCATCGATGCTGCATCAGCTTCAGGTACTGCATCGAGACGATACCAGGCGATATTGGTGGTTAATTGAAGAACTGTTAAAAGGAATGGCTCGCACGGCTCCCACGGCTTGGCATCAATCAGTGTAAGGCTTGCGATACGGATTTTCAATAATAATTGTCTTTAAGAAACAAAAATGATATGGATCACTTTCTAGACGCTTGCTAACGATTGTGGCCAATCAGTGGAGGGAAACGGAGACGCGGCGACGTATTTGCGAAATAGCCTGGCGCGCTTTGCCGAAGGCAAAAATCGAAACGTTACGTATCGGCATTTCCACGTAATCATTTCTTTATGTTGTGAAATTGCACAAATAATCATACTGAGCACTTTTTTTGTTTAAATCTCACTATGAGGATCTGCTTATATGTGCAAATATCAAATTTTATTTATTTAGAGCACTAAAAAATGTTTGTGTTGTATTGGACGCCAATATGAACAACGACTTTCGTGGCCTTCCGAAGCGATTCCATTTAGAATCTGTTGATTTCTGGCTACAACGATTTGAAGGAAATGTTGGTTTGATGTGTTAGCACCATAGTTCTTAGTCGTTGTAAGAATCTAAGACCCTACAAGAGCATACATCCTGAAATTACTTTCAAATTTCAACATTTTTTGTCCATATCATTTACTATTGAAGGATAACACTGAGTCGATTAAAACGCACCTTTCGCAGTGCTGCAGCCATTATCTAAATATTTTCTCTGCATGTCTTCAATTGGTTAGCGGTAGTACTACTTCCTTATCTAAGTGTCCACTCAATATTACTGATAATTTGGATGCACTTCTAGCTCGTGTAGCAGAGCGTTATTAGAAGTAAGTGGTTGACAACAGTAAGGACGACCTTCACCATCGCCTTTCATTAGTTTAGAATTTCTTCTTGTCGAAGCATATAAATTAATAACTGACGGTCCGCTTTGGAGGAATGGTGGTGACAACGATCCATTTTGATTCTCTGTTAATTAGGTCAGACCTGTTCATCTTATGTTAATGTATTTATAATAGTATTTGTATTCTAACACGTGCACGATATTACGAAAAAAAATTTCGTGATGTACCAACACGGAAGTAGATTACTACACTGTTATGGCTAATGCACTATCTACAGCAAGGCGATGGTAAAATTGCCAGGTACTGGCTTCCGTTCCTATATAAAAAAAATCCTATACTAGTTTTTACTTGACGCTCTCAAGAGCAGCTACATGTAGTTTCAGCCTGTCGCCTAGCACTGAATCAGTCTACGTTTCCATAAGCATCTCTATTTCAACATATTCGGAAATTTTTTAAAATTGGTGAAAGTAGAACAAATTTTTCTTCTGAATTCCATTAGTATTTTGATAAGTCTTCCTTTTTTTGATAAATGAATTTCCATGTAAGGAACGTGCTTCGGACACGAATCTTACAAAATGGCTATCATTCTCGTTTAGTTCTTTCATTCCAAATTTTCATTTTGTCTTAAGAAAAAACGTGTAAAAATCGCCTTTATCTACTCGTCTTCCCGTTCGACGTCTTAAACGGTGTGAGTTTTGCAAAATTATCTGAGACATTAAGCCAGCTACGTGTAAGCCTATGCACAGTAATGAGGTGTTAACACATTTGCTGCAGTGACCATTATTTCCTTGAAATTCTTAAGTCATTCTGCCAAGGTCTCTCCCAGCTATCCGCGATAGGCGTTTACCGGTCTTTATAGACCAGAAGAATATTATTTCTTTGCGACTTTATTTGATGAAGATCAAGGAAATTTTTGATGGGATTACACGTAGCTGCTTTTTCTGGTAAAATTTTACAAACTAACAAAAGTTAGTTTATATTCTTATTCTGTATTACGATATATGAAATTGTATGTGAATAATATTGATTGATTAGGCAATGTGTAACTCATTGATTTTACGAACTAAGGTATCTTCTCAAAGACTGACTAGAAAAATTTGTATAAATATTTCAATTTATAGCAGTTTTAGTCTCTTTTGCGCTCTCTAAAAACTTCAAATTTCTTCCCTTTTTTCGTGATGAAGATTATAGTTGTAATGTGTCCCATAATGATTGTTTCCTCCTATGTAAAAAGATCAACAGTAATTCCAGGTGAACCGACCTATTTGAAAACGCCAGTAATATTTAATTAATTTGGAATTCAGTAACAGTGTGCATAATTTAAATATTTCTGATTTCCAACAATTTTTCCGCTGTTCTGGTGCTTAATGCACCCCTATAAAAATAAACATTCTGGATATTTCGAGTCAGCGTTCAAACGAAAACATAGCTGTCGACGGCAAGCTTATGGACTGTTAACGTAAAAAGAAGGACAGTAAACGATTAGGATCCCTCTGCAGATCAAATATATAGGCAAAAAAAACTATTATATCAAAGGTCAGTTCTACCAACACCACTGGGTTGCTTAGAAACTTTTGTGTTGTTAGCAAAGCGTTAGATAAGATAAGATAATTGTTGGCGTTGATCAATCCCTTGTGGTGGGATGCGCCCCCGCATTCATGTTCAACGTGATATCGTGGAGTGGTTGAATGCGTGCATGGTCTATACAATGACTTGAGTTGACCACTCTTCACCAAGTCAGTACCAGTTATCTTACCCAGACTCCTCTGGTACCAATTTACCGACCCCAGAGGGATGGCGGGCTTAGTAGGCCTGGGGGGCGGCCACGAACTGAATCGGCCGGCGTGTCACTGCAGCACCTCCACCGCTGAGCCACTGCGCCCCCTAGAAAAGCGTTAGGTGAAATAAATACACTGGTTCCTTCTGCGCGTGGTAGGAAGGTAGGAAAAGCTCACTTTCATCTGTGCTATGCGAGACTATGCGACTGACTGATAAACTATTTTTCGTTGACCTTACATTACCGTCATTAAGCATCCGGTTACACTATGATTCATTTTCAATATAGCAATACTTTGCAGCTCACCTAGACTGATCATCGATAGCATTGAGTGGACATCACTAAAACTGCTTTTTCTATCTAATGCGTACAAGGGTAGCTCATTTTTCCAAGGAATTCATTGGTCACCATAGTTTTTATATGGAACGTTTATGAAGAGGTCTGCCATCAGACTGGTGGTGGTCTTCTTACAGTGCAACTGTAAGCCCAGTAGGATCCAATTACAACTAGTATCCACCAGTCATTTGTAGGTACCAGTATCCGGTTCACCTAATTTTAACTGGTGTTGCATTTGAATCTGTGATTCTTAATCGTTAACTCTGATCAGAGCCTCAAGCTCCCTCTCTTCCTTCTGTAGAACGGTGAAGGGTCTAGCATCACCTTTTCGATTAGGCGTTGAACTGCACTTAGTAATTCTCTATCGTGGTCTGGTAATTATCGAATTTCGTAGGCATATGTTAAGACAAAAAGAGCCGTGGTATCGAAAAACTGTGTTCACAGCTTTATTTTCTTTGTTCTCTTCACTAACTCCTTAATGCTCTTATATGTTTTCTATGTCCATTTCTTTCGTTAAGCTATGGTGTCATGTCATTCATCAATTATCGTTCATGTTAATGCCAACTTAAAAATTGTCGAAATCAGCTAACATTTTTTTTCGCTTATTCGATTTTTGCTGACAATATCATAGTAGGAGCGAAGAAGGTAAAGTCGTCAATCGTTTCTTTACATTTCCATACCCATTCTGATTTTCGCATGATTTTCTCAAGAGTTTCTGTGAATACCTTTGCCATAATAGTATCGAACTTCTCTTTTATGTTGATGATGATATCTTCACAGAACGGTAAGATTTTAGCAGTGAAAACTCACAACAATCTTGATATATGGAGTTGGAAGCACCTGATTAGTCAACGCTTCTATGGACCACTTCTATATAAAAAAACCGCAATTTTTTTCAAGCTTGATGATGAAAGAAAGTGATATTCTCCTTTATCCTCGGTCCCTTGCACTCTCGTTATAGTTCAGAGTCTAAGAAATTAATCTTGTTTATATATAAAGGAAATGTCACATTTTCATCACTGATTATTCAGCTTGGTGAAACAGGAAGCAATCGGTCTGGAGTAGTAAGCAGACAAGGCTCCGAAATGCTCATTCAGCTTGATGCTGGTATTAGGAGTAGTGAACTAGCCTCTAAACTAAATATGGAACAGATAAGTGGTTCGAGCATGGACTTGGTGAGTTATGGAAAAACAAATCGCTTTTCCTCTTAACTAAGTTGAAAAACGATGTGGATACTATAAATATAAAAGCTTTACATGCTCAGCAAAAACGATGGTGTTTTCTACAATTCCCAAAATGTCGATCATATTGTAATTACATATAGTTTTACTAATTTGAAAATTATAGTTAGCGCATCACCATGAGTTGCTGATGGTTTCACTTTATTTTACAGTCTCAAGTTTACCTGAGAACATTGCTAGAATTTTTTTTGCAATACTACACTGACTGTATCACATGTCTCACTCCTGGAATCATAGCATTGTTTCCTGTGCTTCTTGAATATGCGAATGAAGATGATGATGAGTAAGTGTTGCGGACTAAATAAAGAACATAAAATATGGAAACATAAGGTCTTGTTGATTTCATCATTTACAGAATATACGGTTCTTTCAAAGACGTAGACATTAAGCATAGCGCTAGTTTACTCATTCATGAAGCAATGTCCAGCTTACAGCTTACACCAAAGTTTGCTGATCCATTTCTAGACGTTGTAGTTCAGGTTGCTTTATTTTTGGCATCTTACATGCAATGTGATGTATTGACCAAAGTGCAATTTCAGTCGTTTTATACCGCATATTTGTGGAGAGTCAAGGTGTCGGTGTTGAAGTTCATTCAAGTACTTGTGTTTTCCAATATCTATGAAATGGAAAAGGATTCGCGGCCTACAAAAGTTGTTAGGCTTCTCTATGACGCTATAATTGACCATCAGGTTTGGAAACACTTTGGCTGTACTGGTGCAATATTTATGACGAAGAGACTTCTATGAGAGCGAAAAATGAAGGTTATGACCTGTGTTTGATGAATATCGACTCCATTATCATGAAACTAATACAAAAGTAATACAACTTAATTGTTCTGGTAGCTTAATTTTGAATACACAGATGGAAGTACGTAGAGAGGCATCAAGGGCAATGCTCACTTTGATTCTTTGCGGTTACGTGAACGTTAGCGATAATCTATCGGTTAGTTTATTTTCATCTCAATTGCAAGTAGTTTTTGAAGAAGTTATGATTACGTTTGCAGGACTATTTGAACAAAATGATGAAAAACAAAAATATATCCATTTTACATGGAGCAATACTTGGAATGGGTGCCGTGGTCAGAGCTCACCCATTTTCTACACCACCTGCCATCAAACCAATGTTGCGAGCACTATGTGGAGTAACCAGTCACAATGCTGAATTACAGGTGGATTACAAGTTTCTAATGCGTGTTTTCGTTTTATTCAAACTGCAACAGAGATGTGAGATTTTGACCGCTATGAAAATATTTAACGACCAGATATCTCTTAAAAAACGTAAATTACGACGCGACTAGAACAACAGCTTATGAATTTCAGAAAGCTGCCACAACAGCGCTGCGCGAATTTCGTCGTTCACATCGTGACAATTGGGAAAAGATGGATAAAATTCTTGGTTCCGATCTCGTTTATAAGATAGAAAATGCCATCGCACCCGTATACTATGCTTAGTGTGAGCTCTAATTCTCGACGTAGTGATCTCTCTGTACATGTTCAATTTCATATACGTGTTACAAACATAGTTCTTGTGTATTGAGATCAATGTAATGTTATTGTTGAGTCAGTTCACAAATGAGGATTGATTCAATATTTTCAATAAATATCTCGGAAATTATTCCGTTTTTTCGGATATGTTTGCTACAAAACTTACTCTTCATACACTAGTTGATCAGAATGAGCAATTCAATCTGCAAGGAGTTGCTTAGTGCTCTTCAACGTGCAGTGAATGAAAGTAAGGTGAATGCAGGTGCTGTTTCGGTAAATAGCAGCAACGAGAGAATTGAAATATATCGCTATAAAATATGACTGATGATAGTTTATTGTTAGTATTGAATGATATTGATATTGATACGTGTATATGTAATATATATACATGTATAT
>KN716287.1:14592-57512 GCA_000816705.1 Dictyocaulus viviparus | reverse complement strand
ACCACTGTAACACTGCGACCCTGGGTAAGTTAAAAAGCTCTAAATAGGTTAAGGATGAAGGTTGACCGAAAGGGTTTGAATTTAAACCTTCGGTTCCAACTGTTTATGTTAATTTTTTAAGAGTGAGTGAGCTTACATGATTGAAAATTGCTGTCATAGAAAGGTACAGAACTTTTCGGTAGTCCTTGTATATGAAGTGGCTCATATTGGAGTGGCAGAATATACCGGAGTAATACAGAGGCTCGTTTTTTTTTTTCGTACATCAGGATTCCTGCAAACGAGATATAATTTGATCTGTGTTGCAAAGATTTCATGTTTGTCGGTTATATTTAAGAAAGCACGTGTTGAGTGTTGGTTATATTCAAGAAAGCACTTTGAGTAGTTAGTAAAGTCCTTCACTTGTTTGAGAGGTATCAACCCACGTATCGTCTGTATAGCACGCCACCAGCAGAATTAGTGGAATTAAGTAAGTAGGTGCTTATTTTAAGGTTTCAAGCGATAAAAGAGTATTGACCTCTTTTAGAGGTTTCAAACAACTCTACTTCCTTTACATGAGTTCGGCTCATATCATTATTTATGCTCATAGATTATCTAGGGTATACGTCAGGCTCATGTTCTTCAATGTGAGAACCGTCCATCTTGATTTCCATCACACCATGGGCTCGTTTCTTGAACTCAGTTTTCTTCTTGTTTATTGCAAGTCCTATCTTTCCAACTTCGTCAAGTACGTACAGCATCACTTCTGCGGGGTTATTTGCGGGTGTGTTCGTTACATTTGATTCCATTGATGACCTAATAAATTCCCAGCTCACTGTTTGTCTTATCTCGCGACGTCGTATATGGGAGAGCCTAATGTGCCGAGAGTTAGGGTTTTGTTCACGTATAATCGGCTCCTTGTGGTTCCGAGAAAGCTACACGCTGTAGCTTGTTATGCTTTTTACCACAAATACTCTCTGAAATTTATAGGTCAAAAATATAAGTTTCTTAAAAATATATCTAGTATATTATGCGATTGCGAATATTTCTCTTGAGTCATTTTAAGGTAGACTCGAAAGTAGTTGACGAGATTTGTGTATCTTATCCACTTCCTATTGGGATTGAACGCTCGGTCGTGCTGCGAATTCTGAATGGAAAAACCGATTTTGCTAATATGAGTGCTATAGAACTTCTTGCTGGCGGAGCTTTGAATGATGTATGCGAAATTTTTTCAAGGTTTATTTGTTACATTGTGATTACCTTTTCAAAATGTTCCAGAGCAACTTAACATTTTCCGAAGTAGAACAGTATTATGTGAAGCAAGCGGCCAGGTGGCCTGAACATCTTGATATGGTCACTATTCCTGCGATTCTTCCTTTTCCCGATCCTGACGACAATAGCCTTCATGAGTTAGTTTTCTATATACGTAATAATCATTATTCAAAGACATAAACGCGTTTATACAATTTCACTCAATGAATTAAATATTTATTTTCTTCCTTAATATATGGTGAACGTTTACAGTTTGACACAAGATGTCCTTCTTATGTCGTTAATGGAGCGTATATCTTGTGAACCGTTGAAACAATTACCGTTTAAAACTACGCCATTGATTCCACCGCTTTATCCCATTCAACCAATTGAAGTTTGTTTAATCATTGTTGTCGTTTTATCATTTCTGCCGTAATAAGGGTAATACTTAATTTGTCAATATTGCATTCATTCATAGGTTTAAATTGTTTGGAAGAAGAAGAAATTAAAACAATATTTTAACTCATCCTATATGTGACTTATACATCTCTTCTGACTTTATAAGAAAGTGCAAGTGAACATGCATCGTTAAGTCGAATTTTTTCATCAGTTTATTATAAGGATTTCTACGTATGGGAATGAGTATTACAATATTTCGCACAACAATTGAAAACCATGTGTCTTGGGAATGAATCTCAATAAAGTAAAATGTCACTGTTAATATCATAGTGACAAAGGTAATAATAATGTTGGTAATTCAATTTCGAATTATGGAAAAATAAGCAAAACTATTTTTGGGTCAGTAGTTTTTAAGAAACATTCTCCATCGAAGACCATTAATGTGCTAGGTTCTCGTCATCACGATATTTACGAATGCTAGTCACTAAGCTAGAACATTGTAACTTATAGATTATTCCTACGATGCTGAGTCAATCACAGAACTTGGAAGGAACCTCAGACGGGGCTCGAATTGGTATCTTTCAGAAATACTGTTTCTGTGAAGCTGCCCCTGCCGAGATTTTCGTTCAGGGATCACTCAATGCTTATCATATTTAAGTGCATCCGTACATCAGTGGGTTTGAGCTAGGGGATCGATATCAAAATCACGTCCTGCTAAGCTAGTCTTCACGGACTAACCCGATCTATAATTTCTCATATCTATCTCATTTTCTTTCAAATATTATAGCTTAAAACGGTTTTATTGTATTATATCAACAGTGACAATGCAGGGTAGGCGACGCAGTAGTGGAGGGGCCACAATAATATAGACAGGCGTGTATTAGGCATACCAAGCGCGCTGTCCCATCGGGGTCGGTAAATTGATACCAGAGAAATTTGTGTAGTATAAAATAAGATAAGGTAAGCTTTGGCGTCGATCCCCCTTGTGGTAGGATGCGCCTGCGCATTCGAGTTCAACGTGACATCGTGGAGGTGGTTGAATGCAAGCGTGATCTATACAGTAACTTGAGCTGACCACTCTTGACCAAATCAGTGCTAATTTTCTTATCCAGATTTCTCTGGTGCCAATTTACCGAACCTGGAAGGTTGGCCTAGGAGACGGCCGCAAGCTGCTTAGGGCCGACGTGTCACCGTAGCACCTCTACCACTGTAACACTGCGCCCTGGGTAAGATAAAAAGCACTAAATAGGTGAAGGATGAAGAGTAGTCAATTGGGCTTAAATTCATTTTATGAACCAAGCTCGCTTTCAATTACCCCGGATATCACGCTTAAAATGGATGTGTGGGCTCATTTCGCAACGTATATTAACGTCATAGTCTATCATATCTACTGTATAAGGGGATAGTCTGTATAACATAAAATTATAAAAGGGTAGGAGACGATAGTTCGATTTTATGTGGTAGGTATTCTTTACTACTTAACTAATGAGTTCCAACTAATTGAGTACCTGGACTTTGTTTCAATTATATTGATTGAATTTTGACATGTCTAATTACTTATCTGGGAACATATCTACTGAAAATATGCGGAGCATTGAAAGATCACGTAACAAGGTCATCGAATACTGCTAATTTCACAATTATTTGATTTTTGACTGAAAAATTTTCCTTTGCAGTTGGGGTGCAACGTCAATGAAGACATTATTAACGAGGTTGCGGATGTGGCTTCTCTAAATCGCAGTACTTCTACAGAGAATAATTTTGTACCTCCTGGTAGGTGTTAGTTGATCGACGCACCGGAAAAAATTTTAATAAATGCTTGGTTCCATGCTTAGCTTCTGGTGAACGAAAATTTTAATTTCGTTCAAATTATTGTTCATGTTAATTAGTGAATATTTCAATCCGTGCAAAAATATTAGATACTATAAATGCTAAGTGATTACAGCAGCAAATCGGTGTTAATCAGATCTTTTGAGAAAACTATCACGTCGGCTTCTTTTTTTCGAAATCTCGGCTATGACAGAGGGCACGTGAAACGACAGGATGGACTATTTTGAGTGAGATGGGGAATTTGAGAGCCATAATTTGAACGCATAAGATAAGATAATAACGTGAGATAAAGAACAAATAAAATCTATTCGTTGGTCGATTCTTTGCGAATTGTTTTGTGGCTTTTTTTTTCGTGGTTTGTCATGAATCGTGAAGATGGTTGAATCGACATCTCATCTTCGCCGTGACTTGCTGTGACCTATGATCAGTCTTTATCAAGATAATGTTTCTTTTCGCAAGTAATTCTACCACAAAGTTATTAACTATGTAGTAGTGGAAGGTGTGGTTTACTTCGTTGTGGAATTGAATAGGTGTCCTGCGTGACGATGCGACACGTACCGCTGTGCTATGCGATCAATCGGAATTTCCCTTATTTCACAACAGGCTACAAAACTTGGGTAATACGTGAGGTTGCAAGTGCCGTGAGGCGCATTGCTGAGTGGTGGATGTGGTGCAATGGTACGCTGAGTTTAATTAGTGCTCACAGGTTAACGGCTGACCTTATGCATACCAATCCAATTATCTCCACGATATCACCTCGAATTTGAAGGTGTAGGCCCGTTAATAGGGATTCATTAGCGCTAAAGCTTATCTTGTTAGCATGGTGTCCTTTATTTTGGTGAAATCGTTCTACTTATTACTGTACGCAGGGACTTTTTCTTGTTCCTTTCAATAGGCTACATTGTTCAATACACCGGAGTGATTAAACAACAAAATTAATGAAACAATTTTTTTTCATGAATATGTACATTTGCATTTGCTGTCCTGTTTGAACTTATTCACTTTTACTCTAATACAAGAGTTGATCGGTTATAGTTGTTATGTAATAAATTGTGCCAGATCAGGTGGTTACTATGTCAACACCAGATTAACAGTGCTCGTTTTTGTGTTGTAAATTGCTTTAGACTTACGTTAATATAATGCAAATGCTTCTATATATTCTGTAATCCTTTTAAGTAGTAAAAATTCGATAGCTTACTTTATTCTATCTCCTTTATGGAGATGCGCCACTCATTTGTTATATTGATGTGTCGTGGAGTTTTTGAATACAATTGATGTATAACAGAATTCGAGAGAATTCGCTGCCAAGTCAGTGCTGTTTACCTCATAGATTATTCTGGTACCGATTCCATTGAGGGATAGAAGACTTGGTTGGCTTGTGACCGAACTCGAAAAACGCGCATACGGGGAAGTCCGCGTATCCTTTTGAACCTTCCTACCACTGGGCTACTTGTCCCTATTGCTAAACAATATTGAATGAAACTAGTCGAAACAAAGTGATTTCTTTATTTAACCTAGACAATACTGTCAGAGTAAGAGCTTGGCACATAACGCATATTAGTTGTACTTTTTCTTCTTAGAATTTGTTAGGTTCTATTTGTTTGAGGTGCTGCCATAATTTCGATGGAAGCGAATGCATTAGAAGATCTTACTGTCGAGCAAATAGCTGAATTTACACGAAGACTATTAGATGGAAAGTCATTAACGTAAAAATTTTGAATATTTGAAAGAAGAAGGTTTCTAATGTATTTTTTGTTTTCCTTAAATCTCGTTTTCTTGTTTATATGAGACTTCTTCTTGTCCATATCTTCATTTCTAACAGTAATGTAGAGCTGGAATCATGTTTTTTGTGAGAGAAATATATGGTAGCCAAAGCTCATGAATTTGTTATACGATTTGTATTTGCCAAAGACTAGCTTGCAGGCACTCTGAAACAAAGCAAATGTTGAAGTCTTTGGAAAATCCTTGCACCAACCAGAAATTTATGGATTTGTTTTTCAAATTGAGCGATTTAGAACTTTCAAAACTAATAGATTTGAATGTTAAGGTACGCTCGATTTTTTGTTGCATTCCCAATTACTAAAACATCATTGCTTTTAGTTCTTCAACTTCACGTTCATTATTCATTGTTTTATTTATTTTGGATAGTTATTAAGTAGATTGTGGTTCAATGTGCCGTAGTGAGTTCACTGAGCTGAATTTTGCGCGCCATACACATCATTTAATGTTCTTAAATCGCCAGAATGTCTGTAAAAAAAAGTTATACTAATGATTCCATATGAAAAGTATGATGTGATTATTAGGAATTCGGTATTGATTCTATTGCACGTCATTAAAGTTTCGATTATAAGGCTCAATTTGATCTAGTCAATATTTCAATCGGGTTATGTAGAAATTATGGACAGACGCATATAGTTTTCTGAAAAAACTTCTTTATCTACTTCTGCAAACGTTTTGTAAATTTTATACTTTGCAATTTTTTGTAATTAATGGATTTCATGAGTTTAATTTGCTCTACTTTATGTGGAGGAGCGGTTTATGCTTCTATTCTCAGTGAATCATATGTGCTATGCATTTTGAGTAAATTTTCTTCAGTGTTTAAAAGAATCGTATGATGTAATTGTTTCTGAAATCCACTTCTAGAAATATGATTTTTGGAGTCACTAATGTATAATATACTACAGACCAAGCTCATTTTATTTCATTTCATTTCATTCTTCGCTGCGTGACTTTGAATACGATTAGGTTCAGCAAACATTAGTTATATTATCGATTTATCTCTATAATCAACTATTAAATCTTCAGGTCGCCATTGAATTAATTGATTTGTGCGTGCTTAATGACCAGTCTATCGCGACTAGGTCTGTGTGTGTGTGTTTTTTTTCGTTTCATAGTTTTCGTGGCATTCTACATTTAGTGTGTTTCAGAATTATGCGAATTGTTCAAGGTATGGATGTCACTGTACAGTGTATGGAAGTTGTCACTCGGCTTTATCAGGTTTCTATTTTTTTCTTGTAGAATACTTTTTCATATTGCGAAGCTTTGCGACTTGAGCGAATATATTAAAGTTTTGCTTAGGCACACTTCTACATATGTTGGAGGGGATGGACGATTCAAGTATTATTCACTAAAATTTAGCGTTTTTGGAAATTTTCATGCTCAACGAGAGCTAGTATATTCATTACAATTTGTTTATGCTTTGTTGAACAAATGTATGCAAGAGTGTTAAATATATGCTAAATCATTAGTGATAATTGACAGTGTATATGTTGTGTAACGGAATGTAATGGACCCGTTATAAACATGGTGAAACAAAGAAACCATAAATAGTTGTGTATTCATACCGTCGACTAAGCTGACATATGCTTCAAATTATTGAATGAAATGTAAGAAATTCGAGTTTGATGCCACTGTCACGAGAAACTTCAATGGCAATGTGACTGTAGAATTGGAATTTATTAAATAATAGCTCTCATGGGAGGCTAAGTGTGTAGTACTACAAACGGCTGCAAATCACAGGATTTTAGTCAACAATAATGAGAATATCTTAGTTACGCATGTCCACGCAGTGTAATTGACTGTGAAAGTGCTCTGTCCACGATGTTAGCTGGAATGAATGGAGTCAGCACTTTTTAAAAATTTTTATGGTGTTTTTGCAGTGTTTTTATTTCAGTATAGACCTCAGCTTCCAAGAGAACCTCTCAATGACTACGTACGTTATTGCGTTCGCTATTGCCTGGACGCTACACCATCTTCTAATCTGAATCGGGTTGTGCGTCTTGTCGCAATAACGTTAAAAAATCTTCTAAAAAACGGCAGTATATCAGCTTCAGTAAGTTTTCTCCTTCAAACTGTCCGGATCGCAAAACGTAGTATTCTGCTGCATACTTCCATTGTAACCGTGGGATAATAAAGTGATTTTACAATCTTATCAGCTATATCCACCTAAGTTATTTTATTAGGTTCTACTCATACGTCTCATTAACTGCATTGAAAAAATTGTGTTTATTTCAACATTTTATTCTCGAGATTTCTACTTGCCTTGTGTGTCCTGTGCAAAACTAATTCCTTTTTTAACGAGGTTTATGTTTTATGTACTATAATACTGTTTTTATTTTGCTTCTGAATTTGCGTTAACCTATGGATGAGAACGTAGATCTTTCTTTGTATAGAGTCAGTCCTGAAAACCGTGTAGTTAACGCAGTGTCAAAGATCAGTATAATAAATTTTTAAGGAACTATCACTGGAACTACGAGAATTTGGTGTAAGATTTTGTCAGCATCCAGATACAACGTTTCTTTTCAATACAGTTGGGTCAGCACAGCTCAAGGACAAGTCTTAATAGAACTATGATATTAAATGACATTACTAGATGTAATTATCTCGACATAAAATATTATTGTTATTTATTTCGAAAATTTGTGTATTCTAATGAGTTTTTGTGTCTTTTACTTAGTAATTCGCATATGTTCTTTAATTTAGTAGTTTAACGTTTTCGAATTGTTATAAGCTTGTTTTATTTGGTGAAAAGCAAGTTTATATTAAGAATAAAACAGTTTACAAGCTATACTTTCGACGCCATGACGATGCAATGCATTGCATTCACGCTTATGTTTAGAGCGATTGCAGTGATTGACAATTACTATTCAAATTTAGGGGAACATTATAGGTGCGTTGCATGGCTTACAGGAATACGAATTCTTCAGGTAGCAATCTTTTTCTCAATTATGTTTGTACATTAAACAACGAAGATCGGTCGTATCTGTATGGACAGCCGGCTTGTGGTAAGTAAATTAACAGTTATCCTATTTAACTTGTTAAGTTTGGAGCAGCAGCGCTATTATTTTGGGAACGCAATGAATAAATTTCGTCCTAGCGTTTTTCCTTAACAATTGATTCTGATTTTTCTAAAAAGTGAATCGATTCAGCAGTTTGGGTATTGTCCATTAAGTAACTGTCAGAAATATGAGTACATCTTATTTTTCTCTTGCAGCTCTTTTCATTTTTCGGATGTTACCGAAAATTGCGCAACAATTGACAACTAGGATGATGTGGAATAGAAATGATAGGTTAGAGTTGTTACTTTTTGTTGGGTTCTATCCAGCAACCGTGAGATTATCATTTTTATAATTGTAAAATTCCAGAAAGAATAATGCAGAGTGAGGTAAGTGGAGAATTGTTTTAGATTTCAATACTGCATTGTTTTTATCATGCTTCAGAATTTAATTTCAAATTTCTAGTGGAGTAATGGGACAGATCTCGTCTAAAATTGAGTTGGATTCAACAAAGATACTAATGTTGAATCTTGGACTTCTACAGAAAGATGGAAATTTAAATGTATGTCTTTTCATTTTACTGTATGACTCGTTTATTACTAAGTGTTTCTTTTCTCATTGTTTTTATACCTCCAGAGCATTTTTTTTGCAGCCTGTGTTTCGACAATCATATCTCCGTGCAATCATGCTAGGTACTCAAAAATGTGCAAAAATAAATTCAATCGAAGTGAATATGAAACGGCGACAAAATGAGAAAGAACTTGGAAAAAAAGCTGCTGAACGGTGGGAATGTGTACTGAAGTGAGCACAATGAATATATAATCGCACTGAAAATACAATCTATTTTTATGCGTAGTACATAAGGAGCTATTTTATTGTTTTCTTTGCATTCTCATAGTCTTCACCACAGGCAACACCACCTTTATGGATCGCGGCATATGCCTCCTTGCGACTTTATTTCATCGAGACGGTGACGATTTTTAATAGGTTTTCTCTTAGCTAGGCTTCCATATTGAAGTGGAAAGCATTGTAACACCGCTCTGCCACTTTGAAATGGCAAACCATCTGTGAGGTATATAAAAGAGAAGTGGAACTACAATATTGTCATTTGGTTTTACCGTTTATACAGCAAAACCTATGCGTTTCTTGTCGTGTACGTACAACGCTAGAACTCTCTTTTCCAACATATTCTTAAAGCTACAGAGGAGTGCATTAAATTCCACGTGGTAGTCTTGCAGGTAATCAAGAGCAAATCAACCACCGACAGACAGAAGGCAACGATGGAATATTTTTTGTTATACAGATGACCATATAGCATATGAGTCATTGATGTAAAAAATCAATAAGGGAAGTGAGATATTGCAATATTTCAACAAGTCATGCTTTTTGCATTACAATATTTCTGTTAGGTCACATGTGTCAAAATCGGCTACTAGAGAATCACATGTACATTAAAACATCCTTGAAATTGAAACACGGTTCAGTTTTGCATCCGATCAAAATTTTTCAAATGCAAAGCAAATATACGGGACAGAAATGTATGGGAGAGAGTTGTCATAGTGTCAAATCTGAATAAGATGATTTTTTAACTATTGATTCCAGATGGTCTAGTCACCCTCATAGGTGAGACTCAAGTGCTTGATCCTAAAGTTGCTGGCAGCTGCGTCCAGCGACTACCGAATTTGCCCGCTTTTCCATTTTGTAGCTGATCGCTCAGGAGGATGTCTGTGTCCTCTTAGACACGGTTCAACTATCGTTTCCATTCGTTCGACTTTTTTTATAATTATGTGGCCAGCTCATTTATGCTTCTCCGTTGATGCTAATTCCTATGGATTTTCATCATGGGATCATCTGCATTTCCAAAGCTCAAACTTTGAGTCTGACTTAATTTCGTAAGCGCTGATTATATTTGAGAAGGGACGGTTTGTTGTTCCGTGTTTTGTAGAGTCTTTGTTTGCCAGCGTCATCCTATAACCCAATATCTGTAATCAGCTGTGAATATAGCTTTTTCACCTTGGCTAAAAACATTTCGATACATCTTTTAAGTGAGCGTTCAATAATGTGTTTGCATCCTACAGATCTGCATTGTATAATTTAGTCAATCTGTTTTTTTCTTTATGTAGCCAAACCATCCAAGCTCTACCTTGACACGTTTTCCTTAGCATCTTGAAGGGGATATATAATCCGAAGGTTCCTTTTGTGACGACAGGTTTATGCGTTGTGTTTGCCGATTATACTTTAGAAAACCCTCGAACCGTTGTGTTGTGTTTACTCGAGCGTTCTGTGTGTAGTTTGTAACTTCATCGATGTTGCAGAAGCATTAATCCATATTAATGCTATATTTTCTATTTGCTATTCAATCTAATGTATTTGTGCTCTGATAAGTGATCGGTTCGTACTAATTTTCTCTGCGATTTCTTCCATAAATTGGTTATCTTTCTCTTTAAATGCTATGTATTAATAATGCAATTTTATTCCACCATATTTTTTAGACAAATGGAAAAACATTTTGATAGTTGGTAAGAGTGAGCAATCATAAATTGTCTTGTAAGTGCATAAGGTTTTGAATGCAGAATACTTTTGATGGTTTGTGAAAGTCTAGTGTGCATAACATTAAAAGAATCAAGTTTTAGAAAAAACTTAGTGTTTTACAACCATTCATGCATAGAGATCAAGTGGCGCAATAGTAAGAGGAGTCATAGTGACACTGGGGCTTGGTGCCGTATACGCAAGTTGAAGTCCAGCTCCTAAATTTACCAAACCTTCCTTCACTCATGGGTCGACGTATTGGTGCCAAGGTAATCTGAGAGGGTAAGCAGCGCCAACTTGGCAACAGATCGTTGTGTCATCAAATCATCATCATCATTAAGTCAGTGTACAAACCTAATTCTACCACCACCACCATGATGTCAAGTCAGACCAACATGATGGCGCATTTCCGCAGGGAGATATACTATGCTAATGATTACCCTTGCATCATTTATATACATATATACATATCAGGTATCTAGCATTGCCTTCGGAAAAGAACATGAGTTCTGTATCATCTACAACACGAGAACTATTTTACGCTGCCGGTTTCACAAATAATGATGAAGGTTCAGCAGATCTCGAAATAACGTCGGCTGGGTTCCAGTTTTTGCTGCTCAACTCGGTTCAACAAGTTTGGACTTACATAATTGGTAACTGCCAATCTCATTTCAGCCATTTTTATGACGAAACAAAATATTAAAATATCTGGAATTGAGCCGACTTTTGCGGCCAACTCAGCTCAATTTCCGATATTCTAATAACCTTGCAAATCAAATCACGACACAATTACGATAGTTGTAAGATAAATTTAAATTATGGTAGTACCAAAGTATCAAATACGCATATGAACAAAGCTTGCTCCTGTGGCATCATTTTGGTCGCCGTTATATTTTCAGAATACCTAAAACTAGAAACCTCCAAAGGTTGTGACATCAAATCAATCCTGGACCTTCTAATTAGGGTGGTTCTTTGTGTTGCTCGAGGTATGTTCTCGATGTTCGTCATAATCTTTCAAATATTGTACAGTTTATAATTTTTTAACAGGCAATTTCTCACAAACAGCATTTGAAATTGACAATAATTGGACCTCTGATCAGATGACTTTATTGATGCACATGCGGGAGCTAGGTCTCGTTTTCATAAGAAAGAGGAAAGATGGGTAAGCCTTCAATTTTTATTTTCTTACATGGAAGAATTTTGTATGTTAACCACGTAAGCTTAATACCTGTTATTTCCAATATGTTTGTTTATTTTCTTGAAAGAAAACATGAATCATCATAACAAATCGACGAAATGAACTGTGCTTGCTGAATAATGCATTTCAGTTTTCTAAACCGTTAGCCTAATTCTACCTTATTCATCATTATCACCTTTTATCACTATTTGTACACGTTTACCGACTATTTCTCTTTACTTTTACATCTTGAAACTTCCATTTAAAACTTTAAATTTTTATTATCTGTTAATACTTCAGCGTTTCAAGCTTGCAATGGTTGTCCCCACCATTGATTGGAATAGTATTTCTCGAGCGTAACGCTTGTGTTGTGCCAATCTTTCAGAGGACGGCTTGTTGAACCATACTTTTCAGAGGGTGGGACTGCGATGAGAGAATCATCGTATGACCGTGTTGCCGGTACTTCAATACGCAGTCGTGTCTCTAAATGTTCCAAGTTTGACTCTGACTGCGACCTAACAACACGTCGAATTTTCGTTGGTGGTGAAACATTTGGTATCGCTCCCGCTTTCCCAGTAGGAAGAAATATTCCCGTTTGGTCCATAGATTTGTTGTAGATCTGTAAATAACTCTACTGCAATATTTGCTTCTTACTACCTTATTCATTTAATTCGTCAAATTTGTAATGGCAGAATATAGTTTGAAATTTAAGTCGTCACACTTCATTTTTCTCCAGTTTAGGTTTGCGAATATGGGTCCCATGACTATTGACTGTTTTTCCGTGTATCTTAGCTTCTAATCTTGTTCTAAGCGTCGCGACTGACGTATATCCACACCGCACAGATTTTCTAAAACAAAGCCGTAATGGACTTAATTTTTTGCATGATTTATACTGTTGATTTGGTTCTTACGTTGATTCAATTTTACTCATTTCGTCATCAGTAAGTTCTGTAAATAAACCACTGTTCGAAGATTGTGATGTGCATCTTCGCGAATGTTCTGCATCCAATTTTGTCTCTTGGTGTAACCATTGGTAAGAAGAATCGCATACAGTCGGATCAAACGTGCCCGGAGGTGTCTACAACACTACATGTAGTGTTCATGTAGCAGTATTATACGTCAAACAGAAAGAGCTGTTTTACATTGTCGTCTGGAGTTAGAGCAGCGTTATGAAGTTTTTTAAGAGTTGGAATTTTGATGATTGGAGGTGCTTCAATAACCGTAATTGGTTCGCTATCTTCTGGGATCTCTACAATGACTTCACTGCTAGCTTGGGCTGTTGGTATAACGTAATCTGCATTCACGCATGTTCTTGTACTAGCCACAGAGTCTTGACGTCTAGGAGATTCCAAGCTTCTGTCCTCTGCAATATCTTTCATTAAAATGTCTCATGCTGGAACATTTACCGAGCTTCTAATTTTTGGTTGTAATGATTTGACTTTAATACAACATTTTTTTGAAGTAATTTTTTCCTAATGTTTTGCTTGACTCAAGGTTCTACAGTTTGTGTTAATCATACGAGATTGTCTAGTGGATTATTTCTTTTTTCAGCATTTCGCGGCAATGTCTTAAAAATCTTACGGGACATGTGTGCTTTGTGGCATTGTGTAGCGTGAAGAGAGGGGAGCGTGGCACAGTGATGGGTTGTGGCATTTGCGATAGGCCCATATGAGTTTTGCGTCCGTCACCAGTACTACCAAACCCGCCATTTCTAAGTAGGTAAACCGATACCACAGAAATTTTGTTAAGATAAGCAGCACTGTTTCGGTGAAGTTTGGTCAACTCCAACTCATCGTGAAACCAAGCTTGAATTCATCCATCTCTGCGATATCACTTTGAATGAGTGTGTAATGCATCTCGAAGTAACGACTTATCAACCACAGATTTTATTTTATCTATGTTGTTCACTAACTTACGTTCCTCTTTAGAAGTGTTCTCTATATTCTTTTCTATGGCATTCTCTGAAGGATGCATTATTATCGGAGGTTTTCCATGGATTCCGACAATGTGTAGGTGACTCCTCAGCAAGCCGTCATGTGCCGTCGCAATCGCTGTTCTCCATATCGGAATTTCTTCATTGAACATTATCATAGACACTGAACCGTATTTGAACTTCAGTTTTATTGCACATCGGCGCTGGAAATTTCGTGTTTTAATTTTTTTTCAGCACCTTTTTCTACTCATATTAATTTATTGTGCAAGTCACTTTTACACTAATTTACGATACAAGAATAGCTCTGAAGAGACTAATTAAATCACTGTCACCTATCACTAAAATCTCGATTTTCCATCAAACTATTCTTTGTAACTAATTGAATTTTGTGATAGTATAGTGGTAATAATATTAATCGCTAGTCACTTTTCGCAGTTTCATCACACATTACTGTATTTATGTCAGGTATACCGGAGAACTCTGTCGGTTTTTATGAGAAAGATTCTCTGCACGGAAGCATATTTTATCTGGCGCATGTTTGGCATTCTATTTTCAACACTTAATATATAAATACTTACGTAAATTAATTTAAACAAACTTAATTTACGTTAGTTTTGAAATTGAAGCGGTAGGTTACTCGAAGCTACTTATAAAATGCCTTTATGCTACTCTTTTTCATACGAATTCCAACAAGGAAGAAATGTTAGAGAAACATATTGAAATCTACTGAATGTTAGATGAAGATATAGTTTTTGACAGGATTTGCAGAAGATGTTTCAAAAAACTTGAAACAGATACATTTGGTTTTTCTGATTAGACACGTTCTAAGTGAACATGTTTGATCGGCTACGATATGGTCAAGACCAAGTCGAAGCAAGATCTTTTCTTACAATATCGGATATCCAAGGAAGACTTAATTCAGCTCATTAAATAAAATGGATTAAGTCACAACTTGGATGATCGAGTCGTCATATGCATATCCCTGCTTGCTTTAAAAAAATTCGAGTTCTTCTTGAATTGGATGACAACTGAAGATGAAAAGTGAATTATCTGTGGAAACATCGTTAGAAAAATGGCATAATGTGAAAGCAGAATACCTAGCCCTTTCACCTCCTAAGCAAATTTGACTTTGAGTGAGAAAATGCTGTGTTTATGTTGGGATGTTCGATTACCAATATATCATAAGCTTTTAGAACTTTACGGAAATACTTGGTGTTTGATATAGTATTATCAGTAACTGAACCAGCCGTCTAAGAGACTGGTAATATTTAATAAGAAGAACATACTGCATCATGATAATACGACAACTCATATGCTGCTTTATAGACTAGCAAGAAATTGCCAAACTAGGCAGGGAAATTCTGTCAACTCCACAAATTTTTCTGGCACCCTCCGACTATTGTTTTCGTCCCTGCAAAATTTTTTGGAGGACAAGATATTCAAAAACTAAGATGATGCCAAACAAGCACTGGTTCAATCTTTCGCATATAAAAATGAAGCATTTATCAAAAATATGATATGCAAACCATCGATAAGTCAGGTCCAACTTGTCGACGAGCAAGTGTTGATAACATATCCGCGTAGAAATAAGTGAAACAATGAGTGGTCTTAAAGCGATGGTCTCGTTAGTAACTAGTAAACGCAGCAGACCGGACGTCTGTCGGTGTGGGTTCGATTTTCTCTTGGGGCTCTAAGTTCTGCATCGCTTAATTCAGCAACAACATTATATCAAGAGCTATCATAAATCCGAGAAAAATGTATTTGTGAAGATGCGTTTTGCTGTACGTAATCTAAATGAGTTTTACGAAATTCAAACTGCATGAATTTCAAGTAAAGAATGAAATTTGACTACGTTATCACAATTTTTTTATCAATTTGATATTTTATCACAATGATCAGAATGTATTTACGCATCTGTTAATTTGTTTATGTAGAATCTTACGTATGATTGCCGTTTAGTTTGGAAGTGGTCTGTCTTTGCTGTCATTACCTTGGCATCTTTAACATCTACTACATATCCTGTAAAGGTGATTGACCGTCATTTGAACCTTATTAAAGCGTTGTCAGTCCCACCTTTATCATCTTTATTGTAAATAATAAGTAATCCATTGCGAGTCAGTGTGAGCAAGCGGGGCTCAAGGTTTGTCATTTTGTCAAATAACAATCCCTGAAGCATTTTTTTAAAAACTTATAAGTGTATATATGTTGAATATACCTTTGATTTTGTGATGCAAAGTATATAGCCTCGAACGGCAACATCAGTGTCTTTGACTCTCCATGCTCGTGCCGATGGTAGAATGACTGCCTAAATGTTTTTTCTAGTACAATTCACTGAATTGAAAAATTAACTTGTCATACCTTTCTGAAGCTCTTGCTTATGTAAAACACCTCACTCCGAGCATTTTTCGATTTCTGCATCCTTCAAACGTTTGTTAGTGGTCAGTAATGTTGAGTAGAAGCTAGCTCACTTAACTCGTCCAATTAGGACAGCTTTGTGTTGCACACTGCTCTATTATCTTCTACATAGTTTTATCTGCTTATCATACATTGTACATCGTCATAATAAGCTCATTTCTGTAAAATGGTTTCAGTGTACTGGTTGAACGGAGTTATTTACTTAAACGTTATTCTCTGATATTTGTATATTGGGCGCACAGCGATTAGATTAAAGCAGGTCGAGAATTCTCTAAGGTACTTTATTTTCGTCAATTGAATGTGTTTTTACAAACATCAAGCTCCATTTGAAAATATGTTTCGTGTGGGCCGTTTGAGTTCTTTGCTATCATACGTCAAAGAAATATATAGTCTGCAGTGACTTAAATTGTCTAGCTTCTCAATCTCTAAGTGTTTTGTCTTCCCAGATTTTTACTTGACCGATCAGGTATGATAGAAGGTAGAAGGTTTGGTTTGCTTTTCAAATATGCTGACATGCTCTTAAAATCTAACGGGAAGTAGTGAGTGACGTTGAAAAGCACTAAAAGGAGAAGCATAAAATAACGGAAATAAAAACATGTAGGGTTTTTTCGTAATGATATGTATTGCTAACTTTTATTTTAAATATTAGCTATATTATTTTTATCAAGTTTTTTTCATCTCATTTTTTTAGACATACCACGTGAAATTAAATTTTTCCTTGGTTTTTTCTATCACGCTGCCTTCAGTTCGGTGAATAAAGAAGTGAAGTAGGATATTATGTCAATATTGTTGGTGTTAGTTGATTCGGTTAGTTTGGTTGTAATATTGCTTCCACTTCACCATGATGAATGCTTACAAAATCGCATTACCAAAAGATGGATAGGAAGTTTGCTAAGGTCTGTACAACATGTGAATACAGGGTTCATTCAATAAGCCAAAGTAACCATCTAAGATATAAAGTTGCTTGCGGATTGATAAAGCTTTTAAGATATTCGTGATATTCTAGCGCTCCTTACGGTGACTATTTGCAGTGATGTTTTATTTCAAGCTGTTTTCGAGTTTTCAATTAAGCTCATGATTATGCCATTATCTTATTCTTACTTAAGCGTTTTGATCATTTGCACATTTGCACATTTCCGTTACAGTCAACCTGTATACTGATGTGTTCTACGAAAAGAATCTCTCTTAAGATTTTTGGATTTTCAATTTTTTGGGCGGACAGTGTGTGGGTGGAGGAGCAATAATGACACGGAAATCTGAATTGACACATTGGTACGCAGGTTGACGGTCACTCTAAGACTGCCAAGCTCGCCATCTTTCAGGTTTGATACATTGGTGCCACAGAAATCTGGATAAGATAAACAGCACTGATTTGATGAAGAGTAGTCATTAGCTCAATTTATTGTACAGAACAGGCTGCCATTAAGTTACCTGTTAGAACTAACCATTCATCAAATGGTGTTATTCTTTATAAAAGAGGACAAGAAAAAGCACTAGCGTATTTTAAGAAAAGTGGGAGATGTTTTAATCATTCTTTGTCTTAATGTTATTGTGATGCTCAAATGGAAGTGGTATGCACAATTTTAAAGTATCGATCTGATTCCATATCTATGACATTCTCTCAATAATTTCATTATAGTGATAGCGATTTTCTTTAGTTTAAGACTCGACTTTTTTTGGTAAGTTTTTGATCATTTGCTTTTCAGAGTATTCTTTCTTACTCCTCTTCTCGCTAATCTCTGTACCGGTGCAGACGATGAAGAAAATGGTAGATGTACTCGTTTGGGCGAACCAAGAAGCGGGAACATTATTGTGGAAACAAATTTTCGTCTTTACGCCTACACTAGCTCCGTTCTTCAATTAGCAATCTTATCCACTTTCACAGAAATGATCTATAGATTCAACGATATGTCGGTAGGAATATTAACAAGAGATTCTGTCAGGAGAGCCTTACAGGTTGGTTTTCATATAAGTCTGTTTTTTAACTTTAGGGCAATTGGTTTGCAATGTTGGTCATTTTTAAACTCTTCATAATTTTACAAAACAAATATTTCTAGTAAGATATTGAAATCAAAAGCGTGGATAATTGAAGTAAGAAGATTCCACACAAAGCCATTTTATCGTGGTCACAAATTCGAATGATCCAACGTTGTAGTATGCTTTGTTGTAAAAAAAAACAATTATTTAGGTTGGAATCACTGCTTCTCAAATCATCTCTTTTTTGAAAGCCAATGCACATCAGGAGTGTCTTAACACTGGAGGTCCCCTGAATTCTTTACCTATAACGGTCTGTATTTATAACCTTGAGATGGGTTTATATTATTTAGATTGATTTGCTCACCAACTTACAATTATTGTCTACCTATTGGATTCACTCTCATTTTTAAGGTTGCAGATCAGATTCGACTATGGGAAGATGAGCGACGTCGTATGACTTTTACTGAGGCGACTTTATATTCAACGTTTGAAGATGGCTCAGAATTTGTGGGTAAGTTGATGGAACGATGTTTTTTCAACAAGTGAAGTAATTTTCTTCTTCTATTATTTTGTATGGATCAGTCGCTGTTGTTTTCACTACGTCCTCGATGCTCTTATACGTTCTCCAAGCCGCTCGTTTCTTTTTGCCAAGTTCTGGTGTAAGGTCGCTCATCATATTGATCGCACAACATAGATACACGTAGTTTGAGCACTCTGAAATGTCCTTTTCGTTGAGCGTCAAGGGGACATTAGCTTCGTATCCGGTTTCAGAGACATTGTTTTATTGAGGTTTAGGTTTTTTTTTAAGTCGGCTGACATTTGTTTGTTTCCTATGCTCGATAGCTGGTGTAAGGAGTACAATATCATCGGCGTTTCCGACTGTCGATTTAATGGCCTTATAGAAATATTCTAATTCTTACATGGTATTCCATAATGGCTGTAAATAACTTGGGCGAAATAGTATCGCCTTGTTGAACTCCTCTTTCATCGTTGATAATGGTGTTTTCATAGAATTTTGGAAGTAAAATTTTTGTATAACTCATGAAGAAACTTGACCTTGTTTGAGTGTTGCGAAAAACTCGAAAAAGAAACTATGAAGACAACATAACATGCAGGTTGGGTGATAATTGCTAATTCGTGAACGTCTTCTCTTTTTTTTACAGCAATACGGCCATGCGAGTTAGTCAGTTTTCCAATGACTTGGAACATTGCATTCTACAGGTAACGTGTGAAGAGCTGTGCCAATGTTCTAACAATGACTGGCGATAGATTCATTAGATGGTTTAGTTTAATTTAGTCTTGTCCAGAAATAATAATAAGTAAATAATACGACTCTTCACCGATGAAATAACATCACGGATCTTAGTAGGATTTCGTAGCAACATAATCTTCTTTTCTTCGCATTAAAGAAGGTAAATTTGGCTATCAAGAAGGTCGGATTAGAATTAGTAGATGATTTTCCCCATTAAATTTCTGTAGGTGGTATGTCTCCCATCCTGGAATCGCACACCGGTCTACTTGCTATTATGATTTGTGGAACATCGCGCGGGCACTGCGAGTGCTTTGGCCAATCTGAACTGTTTCATTCATCACTTCTGTTCTTGTCTGTTTGCGATGTTCTTTTATCGCTTCTCTGCTGCGCTTCGCAAGTTCGGACGTTAGTCAACAATCACCTAGGGTCTGGCTGCTTCACATTGGTGCATGATCCGTGGAGCTTCTCTAGGCAAGCGCCTCTTAGTGAATTTCAAACTTACGGCTTTTTTTGCGCCCTGATGGTGCTAAATTAGCCGCTTATATTTCTCGTCGATGTTGTCAAATTCGGTATCTTACCAAAAGCAAGCTAATGAGGTATAAATTCCAATTTATCAAGATTTTGGAATGGGACCAAAATTTATTCTTCTGTGTCGTAAACGACGTTTAGTGAATGTGTCAGCAGGTATTCTATGAAGGTTTCTGATGCAGTTGTTCGTCCGTCGTCGTTACAGATTGTCGCATTAGTTCTTTCACGTTTAGGTACTCTAGTTTGGCTCTGAATTTTTAGGAGACTGGTGATTCTTGTGTTAACTGACACTAACGCTTAATTGGCTTTTTCGGGATCAGAGGATTGAGGGACATTTATTTTACTAAAAATTACCATTTTTTATTTTATCTATGGGCGGCTTGCTACCCTTTTCAAAAGTAGACTGGAGCATATCTATTTATGGCGAATTCTAACCGCCGCTCATGCAATTGCTAGTCGTTCTCGTTGCGTGCTTTTTGCTGATTCTACTTGTAGGATGCAGTTCGTATACACCTGAGCTCAAGGATCACTAAAATACCTAATCAGTGAAATTTATTCTGAATTTCTTAGAAAAGCCTCCTATCCATTATAACGTGGTTAATTTCGTTATGGCACTTCCTACTGCCATGACTAGCTTTCAGAGCTGTCTTGCTGATGTTGAAAATTTGTTTATTCAAGATCAGTTTACCCTATTTCAGAGTAGACTGGAGTTTATTTGTTGAAAACGAATTATATTTGCCTCCTAATTACTTTTTACTTACAATGTATACTCGTGTACATGTGCATGTACAAGAGTACAAGATAGCATTTGACTCGCGATTCACCCGCCACCCCTAAGGCGACTAACCGGCTTGAAATCGTTCATCGAGATAAATCCGTGGTATGAAAACGTATTAGATCATCTTGATTTTATTTCTAGATATAAAAGTATAAAGGATAAAGTAGAGGTGAACACCGTGGCGAATCATGACCAAAGAAAATGTATTCGTTCAAACATTGAACAACAAAAATATGTTGGCTTGGATTCGGTAGCCGCAATAGTTATTCCAAAATCGAGTGAAAATCCAACTCCCACGAATGAACTTCTATCAAAAATATACAATATAAACAAAAACTAATGTATCGATGGTGATACAAAGCAGAATGTGTCTATGAGAATAAACTACCCTAAGAGGAAGTGAAGAGAGAGTGAAGGTGTGGTTAGTTGGGGAATCCAATCTCCGAGATGAGAGATATATCGAGAGTGTTCTTGATAGAAGTCTTGATTGAGAAGGAGAGGGTAAAGCCGACGGCAAAGTATGTCAAAGGCTAAGACCAAGTCCAAGTGCGGTAAATCAGAGTAAAGTCATGCTTTTATAGCTTTATCCTATCTAGAGTGGTATGATAGTGGTGGGACTGATATGTGACAGGAACGTTAAGATAGAATGGAGGGGAAGGGAAGTAGTAATATTTCCCATAATAAGCTTTTTAACAACATCAGTTTATGGAAAAATTTATACCAAGGAATGTATTGCTGGTGGATGTAATTTTTGATTGTAACTTCGATAAGAAATATTGAATGAATTATTTCATGATTTTCATAGTGTTTCAGTTTTATCTTCTAACAAAAAGATTGTTTCCTGTTTAGTATCTTTTTTGCGTTGAATAAGTTGTTTTTTTTATGATGTGCTCAATGTTTCTTACCAACACAACGGTGTTATCTGAAATTGAAATTCTTCTTTAATAATCAAAACAAAATGAAAGAAAGAATGGACATGACAGTAGGTAGAGGAAATGTTCCAGAAATAAGTATTAATTACTTTCCTAAAAAGAACAAATTCACGTTTGATTTCAGGTGTTCGTGATTTTGCTTTACGCGAAAGTATCCTACTTTGGGCGGATAGCGACAAAAAACTTGTGATTGTTTCGGAAGATGGTCATGAAAAAGTAAGAGTATGGTGGAAGGCCAACAAAACGATTGTGTAATTATCGTTTTCTATATACTTATACAAACCAGTCCATTAGTATGCAACATATATGCAGAGGTGCTTGGTGTTCAGTTGTTTTATTCTCAAAAAAAAATGTTTGTATAAATTTTACCTGTATTCATCGAAAATGCTTTGTGTTTCTTTCTGAGTATTTGTTTTCTCTTTATTGTATGAATCATATAAAGAAGAAATGACTACGTTGATCAAGAAATACGTTTGGGAGAAGCAAATTGCTATGAGGAATTTTCAACATATAATTGTTGTAAGTAGTCTTCTTCGGTGCCAACGATTTTTGAGGACGTTTCATGACAAAATCGGTCCATTTACCCTGGATACCCAATTATTACTAACAGGGATCCAGAGAACGGTTAGTGAACGTGCTTAATTGCGTGTGAATTTCACACCATATTTTCTTGCTACTGAGTTGCTCTTATTTTCTGCGGAATGCTAATCAATCCTTCCTTGTTCTATTTCTGTTTTTAATTCATTACCTACTTAAAGATACTGATATGCAGAGTGAAGGCTTCGGTAGCGCGACAGAGCAGACATCCGTAAATGTTTTTTCGAATTCTACCCGACCCGAATTTTGCGATTAGCTCAGTGTAATTAATGGCATTTCTCTATAGGCTTTTTTTTATTTGTATTGCATTTATTGTGTATTGTATGTAATATATTGGTCCGAGCATTCGTTGCTCCTATCAGTCGTTGGTGTTATAGTCGTTCGTGAAGGTTCAATTATCCAAGTTTGGTGCTTTACAATCTGCCAGCGGCCATATATCACAATTTTATACTTAAACCTTTATGTAAAAATATAACAATGGTGCAATCACGAATTATATCCAACAATGAAAACAGTGAATTAATAATATTCAGTAATTTTAAAGTGGAAATGTGCTAGACAATACAGTAATATATCGGATGTTATTTATAAATTGAGTTAAATAACGAGATCAAATAATAATGGAGTCGAGCACAAAGAGAAGGAAAAGAGGATAATTCCAAGAATTATTTGTATAAACAATAATCTTATAGATGTGTTAATTAATAAGCCAGATACAATCTGGAGTTGTGGGTCAAGCCTGGAGCGCTCGTGAAAAAAGTGCTCATTCCGGTGGTCTATCGACTAATGCTAGCTAGTTACTAACGTAGGAAGGATGTTACTCAAATAGGCTTGGACAGGTCAAGCTTAGAAAAAACCCTCTTTGTCGTTCAAGATGCTTTTTCCTTAGCCAATTTATACGTTTCCTATACTCGTCACCAAATGTTTATTTCCTCATCGGAAGTTAGGTTTTGTTGTAGAATCACCATATAAAGTGTAAAGTTTTACTCACTAGATTTTAAATACGAAAAAACAGCTCAAACAGAAAAATAAATGACTATGAGCACGCTATTGGAAGATGCCATGTTTGACGACATCGATGAGTAATACACAACCGGCTAATTTAGCACCGTAATAGCGCGAAAAAAGCCGCAATTTCGGAGTTCATTAAGAGACGCTTGCCTAGAGAAGCTCCACAGATCATGCGCCAATGTGAAGTAGCCAGACCCTAGGTGATTGCTGAATAACGTCCGAACTTGCGAAACGCAGCAGAGAAGCGATAAAAGATCATCGCAAAGAGACAAGAACAGAAGTTATGAATTAAACAGTTGAGGTTGGCCAAAGCATTCGCAGTGCCCGCGCGATGTTCCACAAATCATAATAGCAAGTAGACCGGTGTGCGATTCCAGGATGGGAGACTTACCACCTACAGAAATTTAATGGGGAAAATCATCTACTAATTCTAATCCGACCTTCTTGATAACCAAATTCAACTTATTTAGTGCAAAGAAAAGAAGATCATGTTGCTACGAAACCCTACTAATTTCCGTGATGTTATTTCATCGGTGAAGAGTCGTTTAGCTTCTGGAAGAGATTAAATTAAACTAAACCATCTAATGGATCTATTGCCAGTCATTGTTAAAACACTGGCACGGCACTTCACACGTTACCTGCTAGAATGCAATGTTCCAAGTCATTGGAAAACTAGCAGGGCCGTGTTGCTGAACATAAAAGACATCCACGACATTAGTAATTATCGAGCAATCTGCATGTTATGTGTCGCCATGGTTTTTCAAGTTTTTTACACGAGTCACTCAATAGGATTAGTTAAACATCAGGCGAAGGACAGCCGCATGATCACGCAAGGTTTCGCAGAAGGTTTAGAACAATAAACCATATTTACAAAATCACAATACTCATTAAAGTGTTAGAGATCATGAGAACATACAAATGCATCAAAAGAGTGAAAAGGATAAAAATAGGAAGCTCTGAGGGCACCTTTTTTGACCTTTTCTCTAAGATAATAACTATGATATGACTATGATAATTGTAAAATAGAAATATAAATTGTAATTGTACCTAAATTTCGGGTTATCCCGTAATTATCAGAGTAACTTGATGCAATGCCGATATTGGGCCACAGGATCGTGCCATTTGACGGGTTATAATGCTGATAAGATACCAACTTGCTATAAGTGAAACATTGAATGGTCGTAGAGCGAGGACCTTGGTATACTTTTGTGTATTGCTTAAATAAAGGTTTAATTACCAAGTTTGAGGTCTGGCTGTCGTCTCCTAACTGAGTAACACCTAGTGTAGTTGCCTTTGCTTCTGACGAAGACACGGACTCAACTCTGGGATCTTCGTTCAATCTTCAATCTTCAGTATCGTCATCATAAGACGGACATATGCTGCTTCTGCTTCCGACAAAAACCTTCTTACATTCGTGATCTTCACTCTTTATTTTACAGCATCGTCGTCAAAGGAGCATACGGTTTAATTACCCAAGTTTGAGGCTCCATTACACCAAATCGAAGCGAGCAGTACAGTAGACCGGCGTGGCAAACTACTCACGGTGAGCGTTAAGATACTCACTGCTATTGACACCAATACAATTTCGGCGCATCGGCCACTACACCACAATTCCAGATATTGTAATATCCTTGCAAATTATGATACAAATCATGATAACTGTGAAATAAAAATATAAACTGACTCGAATCCATTGATCTTAAGAAAGCTTTCGATTCCGTAGGGACTGAAGTGACCATGGAAGCGTTAGCTAATCAAGCGCTTTCGGCGTCGTATATCAAGATTTTTTGTGAGTTATTTAAGAATTTCACTACCAAAATTACTCCGTTCTATAAAGATATCATCAACGTTGAAAGAAGTGTTCGGCACGGCAATACTATTCCGCCAAAGCTTTTCACAGCCACTCTTAAGAGTATCATGCCAAAATCGAAATGAGACGATATGGAAGTGAAAATCGACAACTCCACCATCTTTGCATAGCCGATTTACGATATTTATAACACCAAACATCGAGCAAGCGAAAGAAGTGCTAGCAGACTTCAACAGTGCTTTTGGAGAAATTGGTCTAACATTAAACCTTCAGAGTACAATGTCTATGAAGAAGAGATACGTTGCTGATGCCCCATTTATGCGCGACGGGAAGAAAATTTTAGAGTGCTTAAGCTATATGTATCCAGGTCGTGAGATCAATATGAGGAATGACATAGCACTAGAGCTTAGCAGAAGGAAACGAGCGGCTTGTGGAATATATAAGAGCATCGGGGACGTAGTGAAAAGAATAAAGAAGACAAGCTCCGAGTCTATCTTTTTGATACGACGATTGTTCTTGCCTTAAGGTATGCTTCATAAACTTGGACATTACGAAAGCAGGATAAGCGTTCATTGAGCACAATACAGTGCTCAATCGAAAGGGTAATGCTAGGCATTTCTCGCATCACACAAGTGAAGGAGGGAATACGAAGTTCCGGTCTACGCCAACGATCGAAAATCAGAGACGCAGTCGTGCACGCTAAGCTTTCGAAGATTAGGTGGGCTGGACACGTGATGCGCATGAATGATGACCGGTGGACATGAGTTGTAAGTGATTGGATCGTACTGGAGATCAAATGCATGCAAGGAGACCGCCAGCCCGATTGTCTGACGTCTTCACCATGGCCCTAGAAAGAGAGTGTGGTGCCCATCGAAACCCCAAAGCTAAAACAACTCATTGGAACACTTTGGCGCGCGATAGGAACAAACGGAAGTTTTTCTGGTGCCTGCTCGACGTAGTCAATCACAGGTAATCCAAATAATAAGACGTGAATTCACATACGCTGTAGTAACCATTATTTCCTTGTAGTACTGTTGTAAATCTAGCCAGAATTTTGCACATTTTGATCACAAGCAGTTTCCATACTATATGTATCAGAGATATCGCCTCCTTTTGTTTGCATTTCAACCAGACGTGGGGAAGATTTGATGGGTTTACTTTTAGTTAAGTGATACCTCCTTGCCATTGTGTGTTGGAAATATGTTTGAGAGCTCTTTTGAAAGCTGCGCATAAGGTTTGTGATGTAAAGTTTTTACTACAACATAAAATTGAGTAGTTTATATATCTTGCTCCTTGCACTCATTTGAAAGCGCTGCTCGAAGAATGTCGAGAAAAAACTTTCTCCTTTTTTGCACATTTTGCCAAATAATTGACTAGCATAACGCACTTTAAATTGTGTGACATACTGCACATCAATGAATTACAACGACTAGATCTGCTAAGGTTCTGCCCAGTTGTCATAATAACAGATGACTATCTTGATTAATTGCTTTTATTATGAAACAATCTACAATCTCCATATCATTGCTGTCATATTTCGCCATCACTTCATGCTAACCTAGGATCCACTGCAGAGTTTTGGCGACTTTGCAACAAATGTTTGTCAGAACGGATATCTGAAAGTGCGGGTTCGAGTCTCGCCTACGGTTCTGAGTTGATCGACCAACTCAGCATAAGTGCGAACAAATGCTTTTTTCAAAAACTCTAAAAAACGTTGTCATCGACCAGGTATATTTACGTCAATTATTAAAGTGGCCCATTAGGAACATATTGCTGGTTACTGTACATACCACGATATCTGCTCTGTTTCTAAAATTCATTTTCAGAGCAAATGCGCCACCCCCTCTGAACTCGTTCGTGTTGCAACTTTTTTATAACTTGTTACACAGTGAACGTGCGTGCTCTTTTTTATTCGATCAATACGCAGATTTTCATGCAATGGTCAGTTCTTCGAAGACATTTCCAGGTTGCAAACTGCATGCCGAATCTCGTCATTAATTTTTTTTATTATTTTGAGGTATTTGATATTATTAGATTGTCTAAACAGCACTGTACTTCCTTGTATGTGATATAAGATCGCTGTTCTGCTAAAGATGATTTTCCTGAAAATATTAAAACTGTCAATTTTTTGCACGTATCGGCTCCACGATCACTCTATTATTCTTGTAATACGACCACTCATTTTATCATTGAAGATCAAATCACTCAAGTGGAGTTCTATTTGTTTTTGTCATATGTCTTTTGTTTTGTGATTTCCGCTTGCTTAATAAGTATGAAGAACGCTAAATTTTTCGTTATAACATTTTTGAAAGGGGAAAGCTGAAGAAGGCGATTTCGCCGAAGCATTAGCCTCTGCTTGCGTTGTATTGTCTTCAATACAACAATAACCAACTTAAGTATTGGTAAACAAAGTTACATTCACGATATTTGTGAATACTTCAATCATCAGTTTGATATTGAATATTTCGAAATTAAGGAGTGCAGAAAAATATGTTGTTAAAGTGGGTTGAGGATGATAAACAAATTTTCAGGTAAAATATCGGATCATAACGTAATCTTTCGATTGGATTACTTTCATTCTTTACAATAATCTCTATCCTCATTGCAAATGTAAGCGCCTTAACAGTCATTCAATTTCAGTTCGTCCTTTCATAGTGTAAACATCATCCTTTGAAGCACTAATCTAAAAATGACTAATGAATAAAAACAATAATGAAAAAGAAATATGGTAAAAATAGCCCTTTTTTAAACACAGCTACTCAGTACAGTACATTAAAATTAAACATGTTATTTGACTTCATGGCACATGAAGCCTAGATTCTTTCAGTTTTGATGAAATTGTTTGATTGTCTTAGAAATGCTAAACATATCGCTTACTTTTGCTTGGGCAGATGATATAAATATTACCTATAATTTGTATCTTTATTATTCTATTCCATGATTTTCACATGCTTTGTACGTGACTTTCTCATTAATTCGGATTTGAAAATGTTTCAGTTAGTACTTCCAGATTAAACAATGCTAATAAAGCTTTGTTCATTTTATACGAGTTGCTGTTGTCAATTTTTAAAATGCTTTATGTGCTTCTTCGTTCTCACAAAACGTTACAGCTGAACCTGATTATTCTCGAAAGTAAACGTGCATTTTAATTCTTTACATTTGTAAAAATTTGTGATGTCCTTCATTTAAGTATTGTTTACTAACATTTGCAAGTAAAAAATCATTTTTGATTGCGTCCCAAGTTTATTCTGATATTTTTCTTAAAAGCTTCCATACCTGAAAAATATATTCTCTTCAGAAGAAAAAACTCAAGCTTTGTCTTGTTAGTTATTGGTGCTAAACTACTGATATATTTTGTAAATTGCGATTCTACTGTCGTTTACCGCCTCGTGCGCTGGCAGTTTCTGCTCCTGTTATTGAATGGCTGGATGAGGTTGCTGTGAAATTCACAGCGGAGAATTCACACCTTCAGTAGCGCCTTCCAAGCTGAGAAGACCAACACACATAAATATAATTCAAAAAATACCGTGCTTTCCACCATAATGGTACCAACCACTCGTAAGGTAGTCTTTTCTAATCCTTATTACAGGTTATATAGGCTCTTGCGACGACCTTGAAAAGCTTTGATCAGACTAATCTTAAATGGTCAAATAACTACAATGGATGAACATTTGCAACAGTAAATCCTGAGTTTGTATCTCGCATACGAGTTTACCGTGTACAACATTCGACGATAAGACATTTGACGAGAGAAAATCAGGTCCAACCGTACGTCGTGAATAGCGGATTTGACGAACACCTTCGCGAATGACCGTGAAGACTGATTTCTCCTTGCCTAGTATGTACAGCTGTTTGAAAAAACTTGAGTGAACATTGACGGCCGGCGTAGTTTGGAATTTGTCTTTTGATTACCTCTGTCTTTTGAATGTTGCCTAGCATCATCATCTCGAACTGTGCTTGCGTGTTGAGCTGTGCTCAGTGATCTTTCATCGTGTTTTCGTAATGATCAATCTCCTGAGCCACATTTTGAGGCGTGCACTACCGTGATATTGAGTGTGGTATTTTTCAGGTATATTGTGCTAAGAGAAGCAACAAAAGGTCTTAAACAGAGGAGAACAGAAGTGATGAATGAAGTAGCTGAGGCAGGCAAAAGCATTCGCTATGCCCGCCGATGCTTCACAAATCACAAGACTAAGATAACTGCTCTCCCGATGCCAGGACTAACAGTTACGTCATCCAGAAAGGCGATGAAAAGATCATCTACGATTACTACTCGAATCTCTTCGGTAGCTACGTTCGTCTACGTCCATGAAATGAGAAGAAAGACGATTATGTTGTTCCAATCGTTCTTCCTTCCGAAATCCGATATGCTAAAATCCGACATGGAAAACCATAAGGACCGAGTTTTTGCATAAGAAGGGTGACATTCACGACATTGGTAATTATCAATGAATATACCTGTTGTCAGACGTCTATAAACTTTTCACACGAGTCATTCTAAACAGGATTGGCAGAAGATTTGACGAAGAACAACTACGTGAGCAAGGAGGGTATCGAAAAGGGTCTAGCATGTTGGAGCATATTAATACAACCACAAGACTCATAGAAGTATCACAAGAGTATGAGAAACCACTCTCTCTCACCTTCATCGATCTAAAGAAAGCTTTTGATTCTGTTGAGACAGAAGCGGTCATGGAAGCGTTGAATAATCAAGCGCTCTCGACTCCGTATATAAAGATTTTTCGTGAGTCAAGTGAGTTTTAAACCTTTTTGCAACGATCTCCTACAGTTGGCATTGATTACCAGCTGGGTCAGACGGGTTGCAGTTGGATCTAGCATCATTCTTCTCCTAGTTTTCAGCATTCCTTTTGTAGCCGCAGAAATGCGTTGTGATCTTCTTAATTGGGAAACTGAAGCACATTCTTGCAATCCTTTCATAAGCAACTTGTAGTCTTCAGTCGGATCATCCTTTATCTGCCAGTCACATATGGAAAGCATATTGTTGAGAACATTTCCATCATAAATGACTTCTTTTCGTGCGATAACAGATTTCCTTCTTTAGTTTTCTGCTGAAACGAATCTTCACACAAAGAAGGCGGTGATCAGATCCAGTGCAGAAGGATGGTACTACCGACGTATCTAGGAGACACCATCTCCTGTTAGTAGGAATATGATCAATCTCCGCGTGGGTCGTTTCTTTGACGACTTCCATGTCCATCGGCGGTGTTCTTTCTTTACAAAGAATGAGTGTTCATGAAAGAGGCGTGCTGTGGAAAAGAGTGAAGCAAGACGTTCTTTTTCATTTTCGTTTCGATCTCCTCATCCATACTTTCTGATCCTATAGTACTTTTCGTCCATCTTTCCCATTGTTGTGTGGGAATTTCCAACAACCAATTTGGAGACGGATTTTTCGTTTTGGATAACTTTTCCAACTTGTTGTAAAATGCGTCTAATTCGCTCTCATTTGATACAAAAGTTGGTGAGTAGCAATTGATTATGCTGATTTTCTTATGATGCCGTGGTTGGAGACCCAGTATGACTAAACGAGTAGATAGGGTCTCATAAGAGTCGACTAAGCGGACGAAGGATGGGTGTGCCACAAAGCCAACACTACCGACGTTTTGTTCGGGGACCTTCTCTCCACGGATAATAGGTGTCTTTTCCTTGAAATGTCTTGTGTCAGTTTATCTGCTCTTGGTCTTCTGTAAAGCTATCACGTGAAATTTGATACGTTTCGTGGCTTCAAGGAGAGCATAGGCGTCAGAAGATACTGTTCTGGCATTGTATGTACAGAAAAAGAAACAGTCTTCATGGCGTGCCGTGTGTGTGTTTTTTAGATCCGTATCCGACGTCAGGATTGGCCTGAGATTTGACCGCCTCTTAACGGTTGGCTCACCGTCTGAAGTCACAGACGGCAGAGCTCTGTGTGCGGGGGCTGAGGCCGGAGTTTTGCTAGTGTAGCATGAATTCCCTGGATTCCTGACGTAGACCAGCTCAGGAGCTCTTACAATCTTCACCACTGGTAGTCACCGGCTTTTATGGAACAGAGGGATGTGCCTCTTTGTGACTTTATCATATCAAATCGGTGGCGGCTCTTGATAGGTTTAATCTTGGCTAGGTCTTCATATCTAAATGAAAAACCTAGGAACACCTGACAGCCACGTTGAGGCGGTAAACCATCTGGGAGGGTACGTGGCTACTCATAATACATATTATAATTGAGAACTATTACGCTATTCTTTTCGTAGATCTCGCTTATGATCAGTATGCTCATTGCGCAGTAATGGAGGTTCCGGAGTGATATGCAGGCCCCAAGCCCTTTCCGGTGACGGGAAATTGATATCAGCGAAGTCTGGTTTAAATAAATAGCACTAACTTGGTAAAAAATGTTCAACTTGAGCCACTATAGAGACCAAGCCCCATCATATCACTTTGAGCACGAAGGCAACAGGGATTGATCAACGTTGAAGCTTATCTTATCATGTTCCATAATTTATATAAATTGAACACAAAATTGTACAGAAAAAGAATGGTTTTAATTTGCATGCGAAATTACGTAGGGGATAATTAGATTCGTTATATGTGACTTAGCAACATACTGGCCATCACAAATCATTGAACAGACCACTACTATTCGAACACCTCCACCAAGCACATTTCTGCGTGAAATGGATTACGTCAAGGCTTATTCTCATTCTAAATACCTCTTGTGCTGAGTGATTTTACAGTCTATAAGGATTTTTTGCTGTCCCATATTCCATATTTTTTGCTTTCGTTTTCGCTGTTCTTGGCGAAGTGACCAATGTGATAGCTAGATAATTGGGTAATTCTGAACAAATTATTTCGTGATATCTTTTGCTCTCTATAACGCTCGTCAATTCTTCATTTTATGCTTCTTAAGTAAATCACTTTTAAAGTTATCACGTACAAATTTCTTAGGAAATTTGCTGCATTTTCTTTTTATTCACTGTTCTTATACGACCATGCAGTTGTTCAAAACATTCGTACGACCCACATTTTATGAAAAATGGTTTCCAATTCTAATACTCATGATTTTCTACGTGATTTTTTCATATTGTTCAATAAAATACCTAACAAACTATGATCCATATTGTGATATATGATTCTGAATATCTGATTCATGTTCGCTCTGGCTTGTGTAACGCAACGATTACAGATGTGCAGAGGTGAAAACGCTGGTTGCTATTGACTGTGAACGTTAGCCTTGGGTCAACGAAATATTTCACTTGTCTGCAATTGCTACGTATCTACCAGTATTTTGTAGATTGATAAAAAAACATCGATTAAACAGCTGTTTTTCACAACAGACCAACTACGATCTTTCTACGGACAACATTTACGCAACTATTGAATCGCATGGCGTTATATTTAAGCTTTATTCGTTAAACGTTTTCCGTACACTTACGTTGTAATCAGTTATTGTTTTGATTCTTTAGCTGTTTCGTAAATTCATGAGTCATATGAGACGTCTTATAATTGCGAAAGCATTAGAGCTCATAATCATATGCAATATGATGCATACCTATGTTATCATGATAACATTCAGCACTGTATTCCACTCATTTTTTATTTGTTGTCAGACATTTTCATTTCTTTTTTTCCATATAATTTTATTTTGATTAGTGAGGCGGATTGGCAAACAGGTTTTTCATTACGGTGAAACAATATTTGTTTTATCTATGATAAATGCAGGAGTCAGACAACTACGTTTAAGTCATAGCAAGTAAAGCTTGTCGATATTTTTTCAAATTCCAAAAAGTATTCAACAATCAGCAGCTTTTCCAAAGAAGCAACATGGATCACAAAAATGAGAAGGTACTAACGTTGATCTCTATGGTATGAGCTGTGCATTCGACTTCTTGCCCTCTTGATGCTCAATTACTAGAAAAATTTTTTCACTGACGCACATTCTATAAATGAAATGAAAAATTGACGAAATATTGGTATAGTGACTGTACTCGCACTATGTTTATTAAGTGTTCTAGTATTGTCGATTTGTCAATATGCCTAAAATGAAAAATGTGCTCACTAGGGATTACATTTTACAGCTAAATTGAATTCCTTTGATAAAGATAATGTCAATTAATTTCGCTTTTGATTGATCGTTTTCAAACTTTCACCAATGAGATATCAGCGAAGCAGCTTTTTTCCATCCACGTCATTTTGTGTTCTGTGCGTTCAGTTTTGGTCAGCTGCAACTGATCATAAACAACACGATATTGCTGGAAAACTGACAATACAATCTTTAGCTATGTTTATATCGAGATACCTGGTAGATATTTTGTGTTTTTGCTCCGTTCTCTAGACTTAGTAATAATCCACTTATATTCTACTGGACTATGTATTTGATTACAATCAGACCGTTTGTCGTTCTTATCAGAAGCTCAGGCAAATTGGAATGTTGATGAAAGACCGATAGGCATCAATTACGCCAAAGGTCGTCATGCCACAATTTATCCTTTCAGTGCGGTCAGTTATTTAATGTCAATATCTATTGTTATGGATGTTGGCGTAAGCTGACCTTCATCAAATACTTAATGTTCCGAACTCAAAGAACTCACACCTATGTGTGATGTATTCGTTATCTCAATGATCATCCAATCATACCTCGTCCATGTATTTTTGTCGATTAGTTATATTATTATTTTTTTACAATTTCATTCCGCAGAATGTATCCGTGAACTGATTGTAAGTAACCATTCAGCATTGTTGTTAATCATACAGTAACATTCCAAAACTCTTACATTCATTTCGTATTTAAAATTACTATGGATGTCTGAACAATTTAAGCTGGTTTTTTCGTGTCAATTTGTGGTAAGCCGTTTGCATCGTATTCTTCTTCCGAACGCTTGCTCTCGTATTTTCATTGATTATTATGTAAACAAATCACAAAGCATAAGTGTGTCTGTCTACATGTGATGCCATAATTTCAACGTTTTTCATATGAACAAATTTTGGATTTTTCCCTGTTCTTACATCATATCGATTCCCAAATTGTTTGAAATGAATTTTTCTGTTCATACTTTATTTCATATACTCCTTTAAAAACTTTTCAACAGTTAGTTCACAGCTTTTTAACCGACGATTTATTCCATTCCTTACCGATCCCGCTATCTCTATTTCTTCTTTCATTTCTCATCACACTCTTCCATTTATTAACAGACATTCTGCATAACGTTGAATTTTTTTCCTCTTTTCATATCAGTAAAACACTATTTTTTTCTTCAACAACGTGTACACACGAAGCATTGTGGCGAGAAGATATGTTTGTTTATCGTATGGATATTAATTCGATATAATTACCTGGTATATCTCTACATGTATTCTATGCAAATATGATTTTTCCACACACACACACACACAATGTATCGTGTTAGTTTTTGTAACCAAGCTATATCTTTAAACTTCTACTCGTTCCACGATCGATGATAAGAAATTGTTTTGAGTCATCACAATGATAAACGAACCCGTTTTGATTTGCAGTTGTTCCCGAAAACCTTTCGGTATTTAAAATGAGTAGTTGTTTCGTTTAAAATGATATTCATATAGATACCACTATGAGTGCAATACGGGAGGATTATGGTTCTGCATATACATTTGTGAACGCGTGGCGTACGCATAAATATATTCTCGAACTGAATTCAATCTGTATTGATTGTATGATGTATAACAACGGTTCTTATCTTTTTCTCAATCCTTCCACCCCCTCCAAGCTGATGTTTATGTGAGTTTTTCAATCGAAGCACATGCTTTTCATCAGAAATATATGTCTCCATTACTACCTAATCAATTATGTTTGATGTCGAATTGTTTTACTCGCTTTCTTTCAAAACTTTTCTCCCTGTTCTCATTTTTGTTCTCATTTTCATTCATTAGAACCCAATTAGAGCTAGAATCTATAGAGTAAAAGAAGCTGGTGTCATTCTTTCAATATCTACTAATGATAAATCAAAAATGTTCTCAATCGATAATTCGTTAACAGAAACCGCCTATTTTACAGAAAATTTTGTTTAGTAGTGCCCCAGAATTTTCACGTTTTATACGTTATAAACATTTACGGATTTCTAAATTTCTAAAGTTATAATCTACATCAGCACATATAATAACAAAGTGAAAAAATCATATGATTTTTGTTCTTGTTACGGCCTTGACCTTGTTGTTATAAAATTTCTATTTTATTTACTTCAGTGGTTCAATGTGCTTGGTTCGATTCGAAATCTAACTTTTCACAGTAATATTTAGCACCATTATTTATGTTCTATTTGTCTTCCAGTTACTATATTTTTCTTCTACGTCAGTTATACGAACAGGATTTTATTGATCTAATTTATTCATGATAATCAAAAGAGTTACTCGTAATGAGTTCTGCTGAAGTTTTCTTTGATTTTCTTTCTGCTTCATTCTTTAATTACTTTCAATCTGCTACGTAGTAATGTTAATATGGCAAAGTTTTTATAATCTTTAAATTCATATTTTCTGCTTCTATTGTTATCAATGTTGATGGCAGATTTTGTCAAATGCATTTGAATAGAATACATTTAGATGTCAGATTTCGTGTTTCTTTGTTGTGCAGCGCTTTCATTGGATTGTGCTCTCATTTACATATTAATTAGTACTCTTCAAAGTTTCTGTCTATTATAAATGAGCTATCCATCTTCAGTGAGTTCTATTGGTCGTTCGACACCTTTTCACACCATTCGTAATGATTCACCTCCCAGAAGAGGCACCCGCACCAAGGCTTTGCATTATGGAAAAATCATCCCCTGATCAAGTAATTTTATATCGTAGCAACAGCTTCATAGTATTAAAAATTGATTTTTTGATATACAGGTATTTCCATGATAAGTTGTTTGTAGGAATATGGATATAATCTACATGCCGAAAAAGGACGTGGTCAATTCGTTGGAATGGTGGACAGGGTATGTTTCAGTCGCAAGTGGTCAAGCATCAACGGTATCCGTTTTGTAATTATACCGTCTAATTTTTTATAGGGATCTCCTGCAGAATTAGGTGGACTGCGTACGGGTGATCGTATTTTCGCTGTCAATGGGCATAGCATTATTGGAGAAAGTCATAAAAAGGTCAAGACAAATTTTCAGCCGAATTGATTAATTGTCCAAATGTCCAGTTTTTCTCTTTTTTCCAGTTTCTCATTTCCAACAAATAAAAACTATCTCAAGCCGTTCCATCCGCCTATAATGTCATGCAATTCAATATTGATTTATTTTCTCAGGATCGCTTTCTTTAAATTCCTACGAGTTTCATCATTTTTCATTTGAACGGGGGGCTATAGAGTTGCTTTGTAAAAGTGTTTCAATATTTCCAATTATTGTCATTTAGTATGCGTTGACAAAATTCTTTTTCATTGTTGGAATTCTAGGTGGTTGAACGTATCAAAGAAAATGCTGTTCGCTGTGAAATGTTGGTAATATCCGAGGAGGACGCTCAATGGTATAATGAACGTGGGATCGAAATCAATATGCATTTATCTAACATTAAACGAATCAGTGGTGTTCGTATTAGCTATTCATATAACCTTAGTTGTAGTAGATTTGTAACAGACGTATTGCAGATGAGTGGTCTCAACACTACGACCAACAATAGCCCACCGCCAGCAGCTGCATGGTACGCTCCCAATGCTAAGGTAATAAATAATTGATGCTGTGGCATCAATTCTACATCTCTGCGAGTAATACAAGTCTGCGTTTTTTGTCGTTTGTTTTTTGTATTTTCTCTACAAATTTAGAATATTTTTACACTGCTCGGTAGATTTAAGTGGTCCACAGTCATATTAGTGCTCGTTAATAAACCACCGGTCGTCGCTTTATTTGTCTTTCCATGCCGTTATATGCGAATTATTCCACTAATCCGCTAACTATATTTAAAACAGCTGGCTGCTCACGTCATGATTATTTTCTAATTTTATTTTTCAAATTGAGTCACTAAACGAGTGTCGTTACGTGTCACGTTAATATTTTTCTTCACAACACATTTTTATATGATTGGGAATGTTTTCAATCACAAAATTATGGAGTTCATGTTGTAAATCATTGCGTGATTGTTGTTGCAAGATATTTTCATATGGAAGATAACAATTCGAGAAGCATCAAATCAAATTGTCATACCAGGATGATGTTGATGCGTTTTCTCAGAATTAATAAACCGAGCTTAGTCAGCATTTGTCATATTTTATTCGTTTCGAGCACTATCATTCAATTCCCGCGCCTGAGCGCTTCTGCACCTCGTCGTATCACGTCACAGCAGTTTTCCAACTGCCACCATGCTTTTGGAACTTGTAGCGCTCATTCTATTTTTTGTTACGTTGTTTAAGATTGCTGGCGAAAAGTGCAAGAAACGTATTAATTCGAGACTAATAGGTGGAAGAAATGAAAATAGTGTCAAAGCTGTTAGAAAAAAGGTAAACATTTGTATTTTTACTTTCTTTGCTTTGTTTACATGCAAATATCATATGATTCAAAAATATCAAACAGAGTAAAAAAAATTTTTAGAAGACTAAGAAACTGCATTATTAAAATTTGCCGTTTGATATTGCAATGTAATCTTAAGTAGATCTAATTAGTTATACGTAATTTGATGCTGATTTGTCGCTCTGTGTTTTGTTGTTCATAATGTATTTCTTCTTATTCATTTCATGTTTGCTAAAAACTAGCTGCTTTCTGGTCGTTTCATATTTAAAGCTAGGAGCTCTTAGACAATAGTCGAAATTGAGCTGGCTTTTCTCCGAACTCAAGATAGATTGTAAAGCATCGGAGCTGGCATCATCGGCAACGCAATTGGTCAGGAAACTGCTATAGAACGTATATGCTATATTGGTTTGAGAAGTTTCGTGAAGAAGATGAGAACGTTGAAGTTTCGGACTGTGGCGGAAACTTGACAACGTCCAATTGAGAGCAATAATAGAAGCTGTTCCTCTAAAAACTACACAAAACGTGCCATATGATTTCAACGTCGACCAACCTACAATCGTTTTACGTGCGAAACAAACTGAAAAGGTGAAAAAGTGCAATAGGTTAGTACCTCATGATCTTACCGAGAATCAAGAAAGTCACGGTTTCAAAAAAGTGCCCCATCTCTTTTTTTTCGATCACGATAACGATCACGAACGGTTTTTTGATCCGATTATGAAAGCTGCCAAAATTGAATATTATATGAGAACGAGGGCCCGAAGAAGCTCTAGTGTACAACTTAATTCACAAATTGCGCTAAAAAAGATTATTGTCACTTTCTAGTTGTGTGCTGTCGATTCACTGCGATCAGAGCTTTCTGAATAAGTCATTATACCTGAGAAATGTTCTCAATAGGTCAAAGAGGCACACCGAAAATTACGTCTCCTTCCCACACTAGTCAATAGAAACAACCCAATTTATAACGACAACGCTTGACCATACACCACACAACGATTGCTTCAAAGGCTGAACGAATTGGGTTGCGAAGTGCAAAGTTTTATATTACTCCACGCAACTTTCCGACTTTTCCTTCTCCAAGCATCTTAACAAGTTTGTGTAGGAAGAACGTTTCTGTAACTGACAGTATGCAGAAAAGACTTTCCCAGAGTTCATGAAATTCTAAACTTTCTAGGCTACAGCGGTAGTCGAACTTGCTTCTCTTTGGCATATATGTGTTGATTGTAATAGCTTTTGTTTCGATTAATAAAGATGTGTTTGAGCCTAATTGTGGCGATTGGAAATCAACAGTTTGAAAAAGCTGTTACATTTTCACCAACTAGTGCATTGCTCTGATCCTTAAGTGTAATTGTATCGCAATGAACTTTCAAGGGATATTTAGTTTCGTGTCATCAAGAAATTCTTAAATTTGCCGATAACTTAGGATTTATTGCGTTTCCTTTTTCTCAAGAAAATACATTAATTCTTAATCATAACAAGTTTAAAATTTCAATTTGCAAGATAACTTGCACGTATCGTCGTAAGCTCATGTTTTTGATGGACGGTCTATATTAATATAAAATATTTGGTTATTTTGGTACTTTATTATTTCTTGATGTGTCCATCAGCGTTTTCAATCTTAATATGTTTACACGTGGTACAATCTTTATAGAACATCAATTAGTTAACTCCAAAGAATCGGTAGATCTGGTCTTATTTGTGCAGTCGTGTGTGTTTATTTGCTGCATTATTTACAATCATGACGTATGTTATTTCGAGGGCATTCACCATACTACTGGTTGTGGTGACGTTTGCTTCAATATTTCAACGATATTGTTCATTGTTCGTCGTTCCGTATCACTAGTCTTTATTGTGACGAATGTCGTGCACTGGTTTCGACTTCTTATGTTCATAGTTTATTTCCTCATGTATTTAGTATCGTGTTCAGGTTGAAACAGAAAGCAAGGCATCAATATGTTGATTTATGCATAATTGCCGCTTTGCATAGCTGTTTTTTCAGTAATATTTCGATTGATAGCATTGAATAGTCCTTCAGTTCTTACAATGTTCAGTATTGTCAGAAAAAACGTTTTTTTTTTCAACATTATAATAAATAATTTCATATGACCTGTTTCTCTTGTCATATCGAGCAAATAACATTCAGTATTTGTTTGATTTTTCGACGGCACTATTTTCGTTGTTACTCACGCTCAATCTGATATTTCGGAGAAAGTCATCGTTTCCTGTATGGTTGTCGCAACTAGGCGTAGTAAACTGGTTTTGCATTCTACTGTGCGAATTGATTCTCACCTGTGAGGATTGTTCTCGTTTTAATTCAATCCTCTACTAAATTTTGCTCATTTTTAGTATGGACTTTAATTCCAAGTGACCCAATAATCGATTTGATAGAAACACTTGCTTGTATTTTGTAATTGAAATGTAAATTCTATGATGTTGTAAGTGGAAATGACCCGCGATTGATTTATGCTGTCTCAGGTATCAATTCATAAAGAATTTTCCCGATTTTTTTTCTTTTTTGTTCTAACTAATGAGATGTTGTACGAACTTGTTTCAGCTTTACTGCGCTTCGACATTTATTCAGTTGGGTTTTTATTAATATCTCATAGACTAGTACTAATAATGATTCCACTTCTTCCCTTTCGAATGTTTCTTCAAATATTATGCTGCTTCCGTTTTGTCTTAGTGCTGTCTTCCAAGGATCTTCTTTGAATTTGAATTACAAATTTTCCGTATGGCTATAAAAAATAATGATTCAGTTATCTATCATCTATACCCAATTTTACTTTAATTGTGATTTTGAGTTATTGTAGAAAGTTTCTTTTCTACAAATCTCATTATAAATGAATATAAATTCTATGCATCCGTTTTTTTTTTATTATTTTGGATGTATTAGATTCATTACATCAGTCCTTTCTAATTCTCTTCATATTCCTAGTTATTCTTTTTATATATTTGGGAAAGGTAAAATCAATATATTTACTGTGAGAACTTACGAGCTGTCCTTGGAATGGGTTTTGGGTTTGTTGCCTTGAAAAAAATTTAAGTTTTGGTCAGTACCTGTAAAGCGAATTCGTGTTCAACGTGTTATTGTAGAGGTGGTTGAATACGAGCCTGGTCTATACAGTCATTAAGTTAATCTCTTTTCACCAAGTAAGTGTTCATTTTACCCACATTTATCTGATACTAATTTACCAATCCGGTAGTGATCGCGGGCTTCGTGAACAGAGGGGATGACGCGTCCCTGATACGGGCTTGCGTATCATTCTCCCCTCTCCTCCACCATCCCGCTACTGTGTCACGCCTCTGTTTTATACGCCCTAAAATAAATTGGGAATAATAAATAGGGATAATAAAAAATATGGTAAGAACAAAGTTTGAAGTACATTAGCTTGATTTGAGGTTTTGAATGCACTAAACCAGTGTTGTGGTCGCTTTATTAAAAATTTACGGTGCAGAGAACATCTTGAAGGCCTTTTCTATACTGTGTCTCAAATCTCATGTGTGCTATCATGGGAATAAGAAACTCTGACTTTTGCTTTCTTCCATTTTGCGGCAAAACAAAATACGATTACCATTCTGTATGACGTTTCTATCATTTTCATTTTGAGCAACAAAGTAAATGTAATTTCTATACCTTAAAATACTTGTGATATACTTAAATATATCTCTGGGTAAGACTGGGGAATATGATGCCAGAAAATTACCCAGCATAGAGTTTCGCAACTTTTTGTATAGTCCCCAATGAAGCATGATGTCCTTGTTACAAAACATCATCGGCCTATTCTCTCGAACTGTTTACTTGAAATTATCCACTTGCTGGCATTAACTCTCCGAATTGAGCTTTTCGTCTGATTTGAAAAGCCTTTAATCTGTTGGTTTTAAAATGTCTCACTGTATAAACAACTTCCTTTTATTCAGAGTCGAATATAGTTTAGAGGTGGATCGGCTGTTTTTCGGGTTCACAGTATGCCCTTTTCTTTGCGATGCTTTCATGGGTAATCCCATTTTTAATCCCCAGTTATAATTCAGTTCAAGAATGGCTCAATTTTGTTAAGAGCAAGCAGAGATGTGCATGCGATGACTCGATCACGCAAATTCTGAAGACATAATGCGTGTAGCACCTTTCTTGAATATTTCCGCACCAACGCAGCTTCGAATATGGTGCGAATTGGTTTGCTGAGCTAAATTTAGCTTTTCTGCGATATTCGATGTTGTCAAGAAGAGATCTTTTCCTAACATAGTCTTCACAATATAGTCATCGATCAAAGATGGCCGCCCACAATGTAGCTTGTCATAAAAGTTGAAGCCATTTGTTTTAACTTTTACGAGCCATTTTCTGCACATCATGTCAGAAACTGTGACTTCAGCAAACACTTTTAGTAGATTCCTATATGTTTCTATATTCGTTCATCTTGTTCGAATCCGTATAAAATACATTCGCGTAAATGAATTAATCAGTAGCCATAGGTACACTTACTACGTCACACATGAAGATAAAATAAATCCACTTTCTTCTAATAAATTTGCTATGTCATACATTAAGTGATGGAAGTAGAGAGCTGAACATGCCCAAAAAGGACATGTGTACACCTGTCGGAAACATTTGTCATAGAAACGGAGAAAACTTTTTGTCACACCTAGCATATATCCTCATGTATTTAGTTCCGTTTTTTCGCTCTATACTACGTTATCAGTGTTTCTTGTATTACTGTGCAAAATTATGTACTCCGAAATTGCTTACGTATTTGTAAATCTATGTTCTGCCTAACAATTTTTGATGCAGATTGGCAGTAGCCGACATTCCTCTTGTAGGTTTGTGGTGGTGCACCTTCCTAAATAAGTTCGACACGAACTTCGAGAATGTAGAAGGCTCGATTTGTTAAACCGCTAGCCAGTATTTTATCTACTTCTTAGCATTCGGAAAATTGTAACGTTTCCGTTTAATTCAGTTTAACTATTTTCATCAAAAAAAGGGGTTTTCGTTTTGCTTCAAATATTTTTTACTGTTTACTTGTTATGGAGTGTAGCATATGTCTTTGGTACCGTTACTCCATTATCCACGTAATGTCTTAGGCTTTATCTTTTGTTTTAGTTGGAACATTCCAATTTATTGATATTGTTACTTACAGGGACATAATAATGTAGTTGTTCTTACTTTGAGCTTTTCAAAACAAATTGTTTGTTAATATAAATGTTTTATCACATTTTACTTACATAAACAATTGGATCGCCTATAAAATGCATGTCAGATAGCATGTGTATGGGTTCGTTATATTATAAAATATATATATATATATATATATA
>KN716286.1:177387-262052 GCA_000816705.1 Dictyocaulus viviparus | reverse complement strand
GAAAGGGATTATGATGCTCAACGAATCCCTAGAGCGAAAAGAATTCACTGGACTACCTTTGCGCGCGATAGGGAAAAATCGAAGTTTTACTGGTGCCCGCTCGACTTAGTCGATGATCAACTGGGATCCAGGTAATCCAGGTAATATTAACTTTATAAAACTACTCCCCAGCATGCTACGATTTTTTTGTTAATTTTAGAATAATAAAAAAATTGGAGAGAAAACCAAACAAGATAGCATTGACTTTGGCATCGATGAAGTTCTGTAAGATATGTTTAGGCATTCATGCACAGCGTGATATAGTGGAGCTGAATGAATATGATTATGTTCCATGCACATTACTTGAGATGAGCAATTCATACCAATTCAGTGCCACCTATCTTTCTTGATATCGTTGGAACCAATGTGTCGTTTCCGCAGAAGCTTCAGAAGACCTTTGTGCGGCTGCGAACCCGCACACTGGTTCGGAGGTGCGTATCACTGTGACGCCTCTTACTGCTCACCAATATTAAGATTTATCAGTTAGATGATTCTTTTCTATTTTATATAAAATCAGCATTACTTGCAGAGGTAAGCCCTAATAAGTGCATACGATTATTACAGAAGGAATTTTCTATGTGCATTTAAGCTGTTGATCTTTGACCTGAAACACTACGTACGCATGGTCATTCTGATTTATCCCAATGCTATGTGACATTTTATTGATGGGCTGATGCATGTTCATCATAAATTTCATGTTTTCAAAAAGCAACAAAAACTGGCCGTGTTAGCAGTTCATAGTTTGCCACCTGCATGCAAAACCATCTGCCTTGAATACGAAGCGCACATAAATTTCCACTGCTTCGTTCTCTTAACGCCGTAAAATGAATAGTCGCATAACAACGTATAGTGATGGCACATAGGTTAATGCAAAATCCAGAAAGGAGGAGGACGATTTCTATACTTCCTTGTTCATAGGAAAAGAGCGATTGGAAAGTGGCCAAATTAATCCTAATCAATATGTTTTTTTTTGACAATTCTTACCGAAATTGTAAGCGTATCTCTCCTTTTTTATTATTGTGAAGTTAGATTACACTATATTTCACAAAAATAAACCTCAAATGATAGGACACTAATTTGCTGCTAGACCACGATTACTTCACTAATCTCATCCAGTTCAAATCACAAGCGTTTAAAAATTAGAAAAGAAATTCATCGATTGTGTTTATGAAAGTAATTATCTGTTTGAGCAGACTAAAGTGATAGCGATTCCATTGTATTATGCATACTTCATCACAATAAAAGGTAAAGATCGCAGAGTGGAACGCTTTTAGGCGAGCAGCTTCTCATGTCCAAAGATTAATTAGTGCCTAGTCCACCTGGAGCTCTAAGAAAAACAGAGCTGTATCACTTCACAGCTCTTTGAAAATCAACTTCATGTCTTATAAAAACGAAGTTAGAAGAATATACATACATTTCAATAGATCCCCATGTTTTTAACCAGAGCGTTGCTCACCGTGGATAATCTGGTTACGGTATGCTTTGTTTCCTATGCGCAGATCAATCATAGACCATCTGTACCTTTGACCGTCATCGTGCTTTCCGTACGTTATTGCATCTTCACTCAGACGACCCCATCTGCCTTATCTTGTGTTCATAAATAAGAACGATGATTAAATTATCTAATATTTAAAGCATTAGGTGATTATTTTTAAAAAATTCTAAGAAGCAATTCGGAAAAAAAAATCGCTGTAGAAATATCACAGTGAGGTACCAATTAGTAACAAGACCATAAAAAAGTATACTAATGGAAAAATAGCAAAAATAAGAATCAATAACTACCTTCAGGGTTTTCCCATCTGATTAATAATGTGCTGGTGTATTTCGACGATTTAAATAAAGAACAAACAACAACAACATAACATTTTGTTAGACTAATTGTAAAATAGGTGTTATTTTATTATGTATATTATTGTATGTAATGACAACCGCTGTGTAAAAGAAATCTCACAGAATTGTAGAAAATTGGTCTCAAGTGATAATTGAATGATAATAGCACTTGCATATGTGCCAAACATTGACTGATTTTCTTTTGACTATAATCAGAAATGAGGGAAGCGAATAATGAGAACAACTAACGAGTAATACGTAAGTAAATAAGCGAAAATGTTCAAGTACATAGATAGTGAAATGTGTAAACGACTAGGTTTTTGTATCACTACAAAACTAGTATTTCAAGTAGATCGAGAAACAACATCGAAAGGATCACCGGCTAATGGAGAGAGAAAGAAAGAAGGAGAATGATAGATAGAGAGATGAGATATAGAGAGAGAGAAAGAGAGAGAGAGAAGAAAATGTTAATAAACGATGCAGTAACGATCTCATCTATATACATGCGAGCACCAATCAGCCACAAAGAGGAGTATAAACCTCAAATAGAGAACACCAATGAAATTGAAATTGCACAATTAACGATAAAGACGATTGCACAAAACAAAGCTGTTGAGCTATAAAATGCAAAAATCCTAGAGCGATGTATTGAAGCAGCACCACGTAAGATTACATATTTACACATGGCAAGATATACAGTAGCATTTGATAAAATAAAACAGTAAAATATCACACGAGATCTGGCGGAAAGTGAGGCATTATGTGTTCGCACTTTTGTGCATTATTCTAAAACCATTATTCTATACAAAAGTCGACATGAGCAAGACTTTTCGTACCGAAATATGATCAGTAGAGAATTAATCTGCTTCACGTCGTGTAATAAAAATTTCCTTTTCTTTGAAAAAAGATAGTGAGAACTGAGAAACTATACCAAAGATACTGGAGTGAGGAGAGGACTAAGCTGTGCACCCATTAGTGGTACCTCAAGCGGTATAGGGTTTGGTGTACCAGCCAGTGATGTGTCTGCTGATGTATTCACCATGCTTTCTCTGTACGGCTTGCAGTACGAGTAACGATGATTCATGTGCTGACTATAACTACCCGAATGGCTAAACCGCTTCAGACATTTGTCGCACTGAAAACAAGGCAAATTACTTTATAAGCTGAAGGAAGAGATTGAATGATGATACACAAGAATACAATTGAATATAGCACGTTTCTGACACTCATCTGATGAAATAAAATTGTTTTGAAGACAATTCATCATAAGGATAATTACCGATTTATTAAAATCTACACTTATTCATGTCGACTTTTTCCTTAACAATTCATAGCATAGAATGACGAATTATAGAAAAAGACAACTATATAATGGAATAATTTAACCCATTCATTTCTTGGCGACAAATCCGAGATAGGATATTTCGCCAAAAAATACCTCTGTCCTTACTTTTCCCTCACTTCTGCCTTTTAATTTCTTTGCTATCATTCTTCTTTCTATTTTATTACTTTCATAGAATTTAATCGCATTCAAAGCTTACTTGGAACGGTTTTTCTCCAGAATGCAACCGTTTGTGTTCTGTTAGATGGTGTTTGTGCTTAAATGCCTTGTCACAGACATCACATTTATATGGTCGTTGTCCTAAATAATGTAAATGCTTGAAAGCTCTACATAGAAGGAATCTGAGTTGCTTCAAATTCTGTGAGATGAAAATGCTCTCGACGACAACAGGGTTACCTGAGTGCTCGTATTTGTGTCGAGCTAAAGAGCTTTGTTTACCAAACATCTTGTCGCACTGATCACAAGCATAAAGACCTTCTTCTTCCACTAACTAAAAAGTAAATAAATGACGCGATACTACTAATAGCTAGTTAAGATCGAATGGAAACTATAAATATAATGAAGAGTACCCATTTGTCTTTTGAAAAAATGAACGCAGAGCAATGTCGATCAGGATTATAGAAATTATAGATCTTATTTGAGCAAAACGTTCCATACAGAAAAAAATGTTATAGTTCTTAGCAAATCATAGCATTTATCACCTTATTTATCCTAAAGTTATTCCGTTTTGAGTCATTTGAACCCATACTTATTGTATCCTCAGCATCAGTTTGACTCTGTAATTATCGCGAATATTGAAACATCATTGCTAATGCTTAGACATATTACTATTCCAAAAAATCAGTATGTGACAAACAGCAAGCACATTTTGCACTCCTCCCACATTTCCCGCACTCAATATGTTGTACTGATTGAGAAGCATATTGGCTGAAGGCCAAATCGAAGAGGTAACTTCAGTTCCAGGGGCGTCGGAAGCCAAGCACGAATCGCTGGTCGTCGTCTGCTTCAACATTTGCTGCAAGTCCAATGCACTGCGATCCACGAGTTCTTAAAAAAATAATAAATCATTACGACGCCTCAGAAGAAAACGTTAGACAAAAATTATTTTTGCGAATCAATACTTTTAGGAAATGTTCAGGCAATTCTTCAAAACGTTTAATAGTATCTTCTCACAATTCTATACTAACTTGAAATAGTTATATTGTGTATGTTTCTTAACATTAATAAGCGATTTACGAAAATTGTGGTAATCGTGAACCAAAGAGCTTGTGACTTGTAAACACTTAGTAGAACATACGAAAAAGCTTTTCAGGACTCCAGTCATGATCGACCTCATCCTTAACAGTGAGGTCAAGTGGTGTGTTCGACTTGTCATCATCGATGAGCACTTCATCTTCCTGATTTGATATTGATTCATCCGTTAGTTGATGATTCTGAAGACATTTATGCTGAGCTCACTCTCATACCAAAGCTCCACTAACAATCATATTTAGAATTAATTTATGAAAAAATCACTGCCTTTCTTAGACATTTATTCTTACAAATGATGATTAAATAAATAGCCTCTAGCCACACATGCTAGACGAACCAAACAGAAGCAATACTTTGAATTTGTTTTTCACTAGATGGTAAAGATACTAAGAATCCCACCACTCATAAAATGCCATGGATGACCAATTAAATGTACTGATCATATGGACTCTGAGAACTTCCTGGCAATTTTCTTGCGCTGTCCATTCTCATTCGACTAGCTTCATCATTAAACGAGTTTGCAAAGATCACGCTCTTCAGGTTCTATGGAAATCACTCAGACAACAAACCGATAGGATAGTAAATTTACAGATACCTGTTAATTAGTATATGCATAATTAACGACAACTCGTTTCGTCCCTTAAAACTGGAAGAAGGGTCAGCGAGGGTCATACAATTACTCAAGAATACCCACATCTGGCACAGGCGAATAGCGCGAGGTAATAGGATGGAGGACTCAAATTAGCGAAGACCCCATATACCACCTGAGCCCCATACGATTTTATGTAAATAAAGGTGTCGATCATATAAAGATAAAAAATGAAAGAAAGACAATAAAAGCTAATTCAAATTTGATTGAGAATTTCATTGCAGAAAGAATTTGGATGATTTATTTAAATTATAACAACCATTATAAACGTTTATTGAGTGAAATATATATAACTAGCTATTTTTTTTAAGTTCTCGAAAAACTAGATACCAGTGTTGGAGAATATTGTTGAGCCCATGCGGACATAATTTGGGAAGCATGAGTGGGCATTGTTGAGGTAGCCGCCAGTGACCAACTCATCCGACCTAGAGGTGGTAACCGACTACTTCGTCGTTCCTTCGCGCGAGTGTTTTGAAACCATACCTGGAGATTGATGATAATGCCATTATTAGTCTGACTTTATCACAAAAAGTATAAAACCATTATAAATTCCAAGAATTCACTATTTGATCATATCAGAGGCTACAACATTAGATCAGTGACGGATAAAAGCTAACCTACCATTGCTGTAATATTCTCATTAATTGAAAGATTTCACAAATGACTCGAAAGGTTTAGACATGGAAAATAAGTTCACTCATGGGTCGCTTGTGAAGTTTCATTAAAGCAGCCGTGAAAATATGTATTAGAAACGACACATAGGAAATGAGTTGTCCCGCCTGAGGCTCCAAGTTTTGCGATTAACTCAACATCATTAGTAGATATAAGAATACAGGAAATGATTTCATACTCTAAATTTACATGTGCTCAACGATAAATCTGTGGCCAGTCCAGCGTTCAAATCTGCAATATCTGTTTACACAGTCAGTTTTATTAGCAAAAGTAGCTATAGCCGACAAAAAATTCTATATTTTTACCACCCGTGGCAATAAAACTAAACATTGTACTGAGATGATAAACAATTGATACCTATGAAGTATCTCTTATTGCATGAGGTTAAATCAATACACTCGATTTACAAAAGCTTATCACGTTCGTTCCTTGCTGAGATTGGGTGATAATTCTTTCGAATGATATTATTGATTTTCAGTTTGTGGTAAAACAACGCTGTATATAGAAAACCTAGAAAAACAAGAAAAAAATGTGGACATCTCGAAAACAAATCGTTCGATTTTGCCCTTTGAAGAAACGCGACATTTTTGTGATATACCAGAACAAAACAATGACCGGCAAAAGTGAGAATAACGTTGGAACAGAAATTAGTGGAGTTTTCTTGAAGGGATATTGAATTTAGAAGGATGTAATACATTTAAAATAGGATACAGTAACTTTTGAGTCATAGTGGCAGATTGTCATAGTTTGGAAAGCGTTTAACGCATAACATCTGTGGCTAGCAGATCGCCTAAGGCAACGCAGAGTTCAGAAAAACTATTGCTTGATGAAAAAGCACTCGTATTCCTAGTTTTAAGACGTATTTTTTAGCTGGAAAAATTGTCATGCCTGAACGACCCGCTTATTGACACCAATTTGCTCGGCCACTGCTGACAGCTCGTATTTCGATGGAAACGGATTGCGTTTGAAGTGGGTATTGAGAATCGTAACCTAGATGAATTAATATTTTTTCTAATTATAAAGAATTATGCACGATAAAAATCAACTCAATGAATGCTGATTTATACAAAGTCGTTATTTGAATTGAATATTTTTATGGAAACCAGTTATAATTGACTCTAAAAAACATTACATTTGGTGTTTGTAGTGTACTGATTAATACATGCAAATTCCATCTTGGTTATACTATACATTTCGATAATAGGCCGTAAGCCGTATTGATAGAAGAACCTGTGCATCATTGAGGAACGATCGAGAACGAAGCGGACGCCAATCATGAGATGATACTTTCGCATCGCTGATCATCTCATTTCCAGCAACGACGTCAAGATCGCCTTCAGCCACATTACTCTAGAAATAGAATTTTCTCGAAGCAATTAATTTAACTTGCATAGCTGAGCATATATGAATACTTTATTAATGTATTTGCACTTTGAAACAATGGTTAAATTTTACTTATATAGACGATACCGAAATCTCGTTTTTGATGTCATCCTTTTTATCGTCTGGCGAAGAATCGCAACACGGTGGACTACCTTCTGAAGACACTGTCGAGTTAAAATAGGACGATAACAGTGAGGACGGTGATGTTGGAACAGGTGAATTTGAAGAGATATCCATAAACTGCAATATTTTGGTAGTATTAACGGAAGGGCATTGGACACATCAGTAATACGGATCTTTATTGTTCAGATTTCAATGAAAAAAACTTACATCTATTTAAGGAAAATCTTTAAAACATCGTTAAAATAGCTATGATCAGATCTATACAGTCGGACTAGCAAAATAAAACTAAAAAAACGAATTTATCCTTCTGAGAATTTGCGCCTGAGAATCCAGAACATTGCAATGATTTTTTTTATATCAAAGAGTATTCAACATGATATCAGTCTATTATAAGCCTGGAGAAGATCTTCATGAGACTAATAAAGTCTAAATGAATTTTTATTAGAAATTATGAGGACAGTTCTAGACGTTGTTCGTGTCAACTCTTGATGACAGTCAATTCTGAACTGATCCGTCGAGTTTTTCGTTCTCCATAAATGATTTTCCATATTAACCTCGTTTGCTTTTTCGTTTGATTAACCACCGCTGCATAAACTGTACACACCTTGAGATATCACAATACGCTCTCTAACTATTTATTTTCAATGCTTTAATGTCACAATAAACATTGCTTCTTTCCAATTTCGATAACGACAAAATCTTTCTTTTCTGCTTTCTGAAGCATAAATGATACTGAATTTTTCACGATTCACAATTATCTATCAATCTATTTCATTAAAAATTATTTTGTCAACGATTTCACTTCATTATGACTTTTTCACTGTTAAAATATCTGCTTAAAACATAGCGATTAACCATATGAAATATTGAAATAGCGAAATTTTGAGGAAAATAGGATCATGGTAGAGCTACTTATTCCAAGGATTCCATTAATTAGGTTGGCTTCCACAATAAACAAACAACTTCATGGTGAAGCAACACTCACTCACCCCTTGTAGCATATTTTGTTGAATCAAACCGAGGTAGGGATTCACGTCAGCAGTTGGCAGTGCGAATTGTTGCTGAGCTTGTAGCTGCATCAACAAATTACGATAGAGAACCAGCTGGTAATGATTGAATTGCGGTACCATCGACGGAATCGTCTGTATATCATACGTTTTCATTGCACATTTATAGAAATCATATATGAATACAATTGTTAACGAACAAATCTTCACAACAACAATGATCTGTAGCGCTATTTTAACGAGTTCTTGTCTAATAAATACGCCTAGTAGGGCAATGATTAAGATTTGTTCTAGAATATTCACATATATTGTTAATGTGTACTGATTATATACAGTAAATAACCTGTTGCATGCATTTCTTGCTGCTCATATGTGATGAATAAGACCCAGAATGCGAGAATCGTTTGTGACACGACGGACACTGAAAGAAAAAAGAAGAAAAATTGATATGTTAAACACGTTGAAAACAAGTCCTCATCCCTCAAAAACGATTGCGATATTGTAGCAGATATGGTATTGGTGTGTAGTAACAATCATACGTCACTGCGAAACCTCGATAGCAGCCAATTTATGCGATCGAATTCCATCGACAATCCAAATTATTTTATCAACACACACAACAGGCAAAAATCTTACTGGCCCAGTAACTAAGCGTTTATCAGATTCCCTGCACTACTAGAAAGCCCCATGACCATCTTTCCCAAAAAGTTCAAAAATACCTGAAATCCTACATGATATATTCCAAGACTTTAGCCCTTGGTAAAACATTTAAATCACTTTGATTTCGGGACGATATCGCTCAATTAGTACTAATCATTAGAAAATCTGTTTAGTTGTCAAACGCTTGATGTTTTACTTCTGCTAGGCATCCATCTGCTTTGCTGCTTAATTTAATAGATATCGACCTGATTTTAGTTACCATTCAGCTTTCTTGCTCCGTTTAACTGAAAGCGATGAGAAATTCAAAAATCAGGATGTCCCTGATATTGTTTTAGGTTATAAAAGTAAGAAGTATGTTTAGCCAGATGGCCTGCGTATAGCTGAGGGCCGGCTGGTCCCCTGAGGCATTTCATTAATTCATGGAAGCGCCAGGTTCGGGAGCCGTGAATTCATAATCCAACCGCGACGCAGTGAACCTCGCGTCGCGTCGGTTGTCAATAACAGCCCGGCACTCAAACCTGAATGGACTGACCGACTAGTGTTACCTGGACAACAGCCAATAATCAGCCCCCCACGTAACGCACTACAGTAATCTTTGTTCAGAACACCGTACCTGGCGTATGAGCTTAATATTGCGTTGAATATATTATTACATAACTCACATAACCTTACGATGCTTTAAAACTGACTAGCTACATACCATCAAATTTTTCCAATAATTGCAGTTGTATATAAGTTAGCGAGAAAAATAGCTGAGGAATACAAGTAACAGATAATGATGAGAACAAGATAAGAATAATTGTCTTAATAATACTGAAAAAAAACGTACGTTACCTCAATTAATCAATAACTACTTATAATTATCCTTCAAAAAAATGATAGTAATGCAATGCTATCAAATCCCACTGTGTGCTTTACTAAATTTAGAACATTTAGCAAATTATCGATTCTAGGCTCTCATAGAGCTGCGGCATTGCTACAGTACTTTTAGCCTTTAGCAAGTTTCTATATGTTGGAACATAATGACAGCTGAAAATCATGATATTCACTAAAAATGTCGGTCCACATAATGAACGTCATGCTGAAGTATGACGTAGGCGTGGTTCTATTATGGTACGTCAGACACCTACGCTGCGAATGAATCGTCCGTCTCATAGCAGACTTCCCATCCGATCCGCTATTCTCAGAGATAACGGAGTATTGCTTTTCAGAAGCATAACGCACTATCACATTGTAATATTGCGTCTTTTCAGATCAAATGTTTTCTAGAATTATCATGCAGACACCTGAAGTTAATCCAAAGATTACGGCCGTATGAAAAATACCAGAATTTCTCTAGAGCTTTCGGTCTATCAATCATTGAAGCTTCAGAATTCAACTACATAAAAAAAAGTCATGATAAAACATATGAGTTCGCTAAGGCATAGCCTGATCATCATTTATAGTGACTTCATTACAACAAAAAATGTCGAACTAGATTAGGTTAGTATTCGATTTTCCATTTCGTAACTTCTTGCAAAAAATTGAACTTGGGCATCAACGTCTTCACTGGCTTTTTAACAACAAAGAAAAATCACTTATTCGATTGATTTGAATGCTTTACGAATGTTTAGCAAAAATTTATTGAATTATATGTAAGAAAAAAATTAACGATCAGTCTTGAGGCCACCGTTTCCCACACGGTTTAGTGATTTGTTCGAAAAAAATTCAGAATTTAAAGCAATAAAAATGGTGTAAAAACAAGCAGCTTACGTTTCCGATAAAATTAGCTACTATGAACGGAAAAACTGAATGGAATAATTGCGATATTAAAGCCTCAAGCGCGATATTAAGTAGAGGTAGATGGCTCGAGCACGTCATATTCAACGATGTTTTGAATCATTCCGTCCTTCAGATTTTGAAATTCGCATATTTTTGATGATGAAAAGCCGTTTGTCGATCGGGAACTCATGAGAAACTTTGATGAAACATAACAGTGTATTTAAGTTTTAATGGATAAAATGACAAACGTGAAACAAAATAGCCATTAGCTAAAAATTAATACGTATGTATGTGAAACGCAATAGATGAAATTAATTCTTTAGTTATTGGACGAGAGGTTTCGGCCTCATTTGTGCCTGCAGGTGGGTTATTCACTTATCTTAGTCGCCAAGAAAGATCGATTCACAGCCCATCTTTGCGTTGTACTTAACATGATCGTTCCCCTCACCAAAAACAATCAGAACCTCGACAATCATAGAATTAGTCTTCATTTGTTTTCAGTGAAACAAATACGAAACAGAAGGGACTAAAAATACGTCTCGTATAAATTTCAAATTCTCAAACTAGAAGAAAGTGGTTAGTTGAAAGAACGATGCCATATTCTATAGCTAATTATGCAGAATGGTTCCTATGTAGCTAAGCATTTAGGATTGTTAACGACATGCTTTACAGCGATGCTAAGATAGATACCACCCGATAGGATGGTTTGGCCAGGTATATGAGAAAGAAGAGCGTCTTGGGTGATAAATGATGACAAGCGCACGGAAACAGGTGCGCCCAAACACTAATCGACAGTGGTTGTGTCGAACAAACGTTCCGACACATACAGAAAACGACACGAGCATCCGCAAACACCACACCAAACTTATCATACAAACTGCCGTATGACTGTGGGAATTTCCGGAATTCAACTTCTATCGACGAGAAATGCTGACGTGGAGTGTTCTCGTTAAGAAAAACTGGTCAAATTTCGATTTTTTTTGCTTTGTGTTTGATCTATGAAAACAATCATTGACTATGTAGTTATACGAGAACAGAGAAAACGCTATCACAAAATGCAAACTTCGGTTCAAATACAATTAAAACAGCATAATTTTCCTATCAATAGAACAATCAACATATGTCATTCAGCAGCAAGGAGATATTTCTAGAATTATCTTTGGAAAACACAACTTTGCTCCTCCTGTAAGGAACAATGGCATCGAGTGATTTATGAATGCGAATACACTAAATAGATAGATCAAATGTTACCTCGAATGGTTTTTCGCCGGAGTGAATTCGGATGTGCTCTTTGAGGTGATGCTTGAACTTGAACGCTTTACCACATTCGGGGCATTTAAATTTCCGCAACACATCGTCAGCGTCATTACTACCGCTGACAACTCGGCGAAGAACCGATCCAGTTGCCACAGGCGGATCGCTTCCTACCACATCCATTAGACCGAGTATCACCTCCAGCGTCTGCAATGGAAGAACTAGGGAAAAATCAAATTTATATTCAATTAAATGGCAAACTATTGAGGTGACGGCATTAAAAGAAAATTGAAGAACTCAAATTCTCACTATACATAAAACTTTTCGAAATAAATAACGTTCAGCATTAATCCATCATCAATATGAAGCAAAAATAATCATATTGCTTTGAATATGAGACTACTAGATGAGTACTAAAAGAAAAACTTCTTGATATTCTTAATTTTTAGTGATAGTAGATCAGTTGCATTTTATTTCCATAGAAAGCATTAAGGTAAACAAAATTTCAATGCAAATAGGTAGTTATTGTAAATAATAAACATAAATACTCCTTGTAACAAAACCAATAACTTTTATTTCGTTCATTTTATAATATCGTGATAAAAAACGATAGTAGGATTAATGCTCTTCGTGATCATAAAATAGATATGTTAAATATGTATAAAAAACATATTGATTACAAATAAAAAACTTGCCAATCATCGAAATTTGTCAAAGTTACATCAACTAGGTAAGTAGATTATATCGAAAAGTAAGCTTTTAAAATAAACACATCTAGAATGACGCTCAATTAACGATGAATCTCGTACGGTAGAACGACATTACGGCTGAAGATGAACAAATATGATATGCTAGAAGACAGAAACATGGAACTAAGATCATAAAAGGCGTGCTTTTTAATGAACTTGATGAATTGCGACAACAAACGATGTCCTCAAATTGAAAAGAGTGCTTTTGTTACCGTATTAGCAGCTATCACAATATTATTTCAAATGGCACTTATGTGTCGGCCGTTTAAGAGGGTGGTAAAGAACTGCAAGAATAAACACAGGAAATGAAGTGAAGAGGTAGTGGATTAAGAATGTTCACTGAGAATGAGTGTGAATGCTGACGTACTAGGAAGAGGGTGAGCAAGCGAAAGAGGGTCGAGGTGAAGGATCAATGCCTCTCTCACCTGGTCACGCCCACATCCACCACTCCACTACTGTAGCACTTTGCCGTAGGAAACAATTAAAATAAACAATGTGTGTGCAAAGCCAGCAATTGAGTAACATCCATTACATAACTGAAACACCAAAGCGGTCTCATTGTCGTACTGTTACCACCTGTTTGATTAATCCTACTTATTTAATTCAACACACTGCGGCATGTTTCTATTTGTGAAGTTCCATTCCTAAACTGTCGCTTTCCTTAAATGCTTGATTCATATTGAACTGTACGAATAACACGTCAAAAGTGTGGTTTGCGTCGAAAATTCATCAGTTTTCGAGTGGTTTTCGAGATACGAAGCTTCACACTATCAACCCACATCGCACCTTTTCAATTCGTAGTTGTGACATCAATTTTAGAAAAATTTTGTCACTACGTGAAGATCAACTGAAATCAAACAGTTACGCGTGTGTTTTTTAAAATAGAAAACGTCCAATAGTAACTTGCGAAAATAAGATTTAGAGACTAATTAGGGTACTGAAATACGGCCTATGATAAGAGGAAGATAGGAAATCGGCCTCTCAGGTTTCTTATTATCCGTGGCCACAAGGATGGCTGTTTATGATGTGCACGTCTAATTGGTCTCATAGAGATTGCGTCATTCAGAAACGAGAAGACGCTATACGAGCATGGTGTGATAAAAAAATGAGATTCATAGAATGAGTTAGTTTATCAAGCGATTAGTAATATCCATCGACATTAATAACATGTAATTCAGAACAAAACGTTTGTGGTTACGAGCCTGTGGCAACGTGAGCGCATGTTCTCAATTTGAAGCTGAAAATATTTGATACTGAAGTCGTAATTTACAAAAAAGAACAATAATGTAGAGTATAGAGAAGAAAATTAACTACAAAGCTATCACGCTTAGCGAATTTATTCCTTGTTATCATTAACTACGATTTACTAATTGACGCATATATAACGCAGACATTTCACCATGTACTCACAACTGGTTTGACTTACGACTTCAACAAGTTCACTGATTTCTAATTTCTATAATGAAAACAGTTGAATGAGCATGCTTTGACGATAGTAATTTATGCTGATTAGGATGATATTGAGAGCTTGAGGCAATGATCAGGTTATTGAGCATGTAAAGTAAAGAACAACAAAGATAATGCGACACATGGATCAGGGTCACGATTGAATTTGCGTTGTAGATACGACTAACATAGAAACGGCGAACGGGCCTCATCACCAAAAGCACACACGAGATCATAAGACCGGTATAGCGCCAAATCAAACTAATGTACCAGTTGCACCTATACTCATCCAGTATGCGCTCTTCATCACGGTCAAGTTTACAAACATCTTTGCGTGATCCGTGTTTCCAGCACTACACGTAAAATAGAGACCACTACAGCTAATTACTAAAATACGATACATATCAGATTATATATTTGCATATTATATATATATATATATTATTTGGAAGCACTTTATTTATTTGCCTGTCAGCTGATATTTTTGACAACAATTGAAATCTTCCGCATGCAATTCATTCTTCTCATCATCATGTACTTAATAATTTATTTAAATTGCTATATTTACACGATCAACACTTAAAATCAATTTCTGAATATATGTAATATATGCACAACAATAGAAACTATGAAACTCGTGTCTTAAGAATGTTGACGTTTGTTTACCTGAATATAACGCATTCAATATTTAGATGATCATGAATCGGATCTTAAACCTCAATAGGACGGGACGATAGTGTGCGGATTCGAAAAAGACCTCATAAAGACTACGTGTCTATTAAGCCGATAACAGACAAAATCATCGAAAGAAGCAACGAATTCATGAACATAAAGAGTGAGATCTCGAACATGTTCGGGCGCACATTACATTGTAATAATCAGAAACCTGCACCGTAACAGGATCTGCACCGAATGCTAGTGTGTGTCGCAAAATCGAAAGCACATAAAAATTACCAAAGATATGGTGCTACAACACGAAGTCAACCTCTACGACTGATGAACATCTTCGAAATAACGCAGATCGAAAATTCGACTAAGAAAATGGAAAACGTCTTGAATATTTACGATCAAAAAATAATGCAAAAATTATCGTCGTTTAAAGCTCATCACTGTAAATTCACAAGAATCATCTGAATTGAACAAAAGAACACAGAAGAAAAAAGTGCTGATTGTAGTACTTAAAAGTAAAATAAGAAGATAGAACGGACGTATTCTTGAAATATGACGTATTGCCGATTTTTAATCAAATACCGCTAGTTTTTAAATAAGAATTAGTGTAAACTATAAAAAAATTATATCGAACACACCAATTAGATTATTGATTGATGATGTCTGATTCGTTTTATTTATTGTTTATATAGAAGTCGCAAATCAATAATGATCATAAGTTTTCATATTCATCCTTTTTAAGAAAATCCTTACAGTAGGTGAGTTTATGACAATAGGCACTGTAAATGAATGGTAGAAAATTGGAAAGTGTAGAAGATTCGAAACGTTTGGCGATTTCACATTTGACTTAACTATGTTGTTAAGAAAAAACATGTGAAGTCGTTTGTGAAGAACGAAAATTTGAAAATTAAAGAATACAAATTTTCCTAATGAAGGTGGGTAAGGGAAATTTCTTAGGAACTGAATATGAAGCATACAATGCTGGTGTTTAGGAGAGCATGAGTGACGGCGTAAAGATGACAACTGGACAACACCTGTACCGTATACCAACCGGTGTGTAGGGAGAACTGGTCATATAGACAACCATGATGGCGATGATGAGCGAACAGTGCCGCTGAGTCGGAGCTGGGCGGAGCCATCGCGCAGCATTATCTACGTTAAGTAATTGGATGAGCTCGATGAGAGTGTGCATTGAATGTAGACGTTCGAGACAAGGCATAAGCAGACGTTAATAAAGCAATGTATCACATAGATCAGATTATGTTATTAAACTGCATAAATACATCTGCAATGCGAACGTCACCTGAGGATTGAATCTAGAAAAAACGAAATTGCTCAGTTTTCTAACCACTGCGTCAAATACACATGAAATATTCGATTACCAGGGAAAAAAGGCGAGAAAAATAGTTAACTTAGTAATTTACCATCTAATACTTTATTTGCCTCAAATAATTTGGTTAGACATTTAACGAAAAGCAACGAAGTAAAATACTAATGAAACTTAAAAAAGGGGGAAACTCATGTACTGCATCCCAATATTGTTGGAGATGAAACCGAACTCAATGGAATGAGGTGAACGTTAGCGTTAAAAAGTAGTTGAGATGAAGATTTTCCCAATATAAGTATCAGTACTTTATCGACAACACACTTCCTCCGATCACTTCTTGTTTCGGCTAGAAACAGATAACGAAATGATAATAAAGCATATCATAATATGTTCAATAATAAATAGAATAGTGCAAAATCAGCTAGTTGGTTGTAAAATAGATAATATGAGGTTTAATCGGAGGAAACTCGGAAGAAGAGTGAGGTTGTGAATAGTGAGCGAAATCGACGTTTGCAGTGCCGCCAACAGGCAAATTCACACGCTGGTAAACGCGCGGCAGCGGGAAACTTACGCGTGGCACAAAGGAATTCCTTCTACGAAATGAAGAGCAGGTGGTGGTGGAAGAAAGTCGATCCGTAGTGAACCTTCACTGAAAAACGACGCATTCATTTTCTCGGCAACACAACTACAGTCGATATTGATTGGTATTAGGTAGTATAGTTTGACGAGGCTGTTATCTTTTGTATATTCAATATTTCACAGCTATATATCTCGTTAATCATCTAAAATGATTAAGAAATTTTCATCTCATTCGGAAGTTAGAATACCAGCAAGTCTTTAGCATTCCAATGAAACAGCTTCAGTGACAGCTACTTCTGAGAAAGAACATTGTCTGAAGAAATCGCTTGGCTGCCTATCAGAAGTTGTGGCTGAGGTGATACGCAAACATTGCAACTGGCATCAAGCAGGTGGTTGTGTCGGCATTACAAATACCATTGCTGGTTCGATGGCCAGGTGTCCGAAAACATTGTCGCGAATTGAAAAACCGCAGCCGATAGCATTACAAAATGTTGCTAGTAAAATCAACAACATAAGGAAAGCTTAACAAACAAGAATAAATCAACGCAAAATGATAGCAAAAACAGTATAAAGGTATTTTTCCTATTGACGTTAAATGAGACGATGGCATCCTGCTTTGTCAAAAAGATTCTCGCTTAATTGCATCGAATTTTCCCTCAGTGACCTTATTTACTTTCTTTCATTGAAAAATGTACTACAATTTGTTACTGCTCATTCGTAGTTCAACAGCCTTTTCTACAAAAATTTTTTAAAGTATAAAGCGTATCAGGCAGTAGCCTTAATTTCCTAACACTAGCAAGAGAAATGATAAACAATAAAACTGTGCTTGCGGTTCGACTCTTTAATAGTGTACAATAATCTAAAGGAGACAAATTGATTAACCATAGGTTATATTTGCAATTCGAAAAATCGATGATGGTTTCGAATCGTGCATCTGTGCACAGCCGTGGGAAGGAATGGCAGTCTCAGATGAACTTTTCCCTCCCACCTTCGGGCACAACATCGACACTATCGCTATTGACGATCTCTCGATAGTAGCGCTGGCGCATTCAAATGAAGCTGTAGCATGGTCATCATCAATTTAACCTGCATCTGACATTCGTATAACTTGAACGTTCACATTCTGACAATATAACTTTTATTTAATACCAAACTCGGGTGAAAAGTGTGCATTGAGAAAAAATGAAGAGAACTTCTTCTTGGAATAGTCTTTTACCTCAAAAAGCAAAGCGCATTCGTTTGAAGTGACATGTCTTGATTTTGTTTCAATCTCTGCATGGTAATTCCTTTATTCACTTCATTCTCCCGGTAATTTTATGCAGTAATTTTTTTATGGATGCGATTATTCAGCATATAATAAAATAGTTGTAAATAGTAAAACAGCTACTCAATACGGTAACAATCAGAACACGTAAATCATGACACTGAAGTGGTTACAAAAATAGTTCGTATCAAAAATAACAATATTTCTAGAAATGTTCGATTAATTTTTTTCCAAATTTCATTATTATGGACAATTTTGTGAGTTTTAGGTGAGACAGATTCTGCTTAAGGCAAAGCGATAATGAATCCTTCAAACCGGTGCTGTTCTTGGCACCTGTTCGCAATGGAGGCAGCTGTTCCCTTTTTCATCGTGTTTATGACAACAATAGAATTATGTGAGCACCAGTGGTGATCTAAAACCACCTTAAAGTGTGAAAACAGCCATCAAACAGTTTTCAGACTTGTCACTCATCCGGATAAAATTGAACGATTATACTCAGCTGGGTGATATATGAAATGCTAATCGTACATTGTTTCAGTGAGTATTTTGTTAGAACAGAATAGAAAAGGGTGGAAAATAATCAACTAACGAGTGAAAAATGTAACTTACACTTCTAGTTGAGGCATAGACCTTCAAAGGATCAGAAAGATGAGTAAATGAGGATGTAGCACAGCACTTATATTGTTCATTTTAATACTTTCACGTAATGATATCGTTTATAACCGAAACGGTCAGATTGCAACGTTGTCATGAAACACTTCGAAGCGTGACAGAAGGTTGGCTGTCGAAAATATGATCGATGAAACTACTGTAAACGGAGGCGTAAATCAATTCATGTTAATGTGACAGTTATAATTACATTTCTAACTGCATTAAATACTGGGTAAGAACTGCCGGTGTTGAACATTTGCGTATGCGGCTATGATCATTGAAAACGATAAGCAATCAACTGATATCTCTGATTTGAATGAAAATTCGAAGTTTCGTTCGGTAGAATCGAAATCGACGAGCACTGACGAGTTCGTTAATAGTCAGCACTTGTCAAAATCGCGTTGTGAAGAACAATTTGAGATCTGAATCTGGCAAGACCTCAATGCAAATTTCGCTAGCAAACAGAATTACGCAACTTTACGCAACTTTACGCATTTCTTAATCATTAGAAAATATTTACATATCAGTGTTTTATTCCTAGCAGAACCATTGAATTTGTAAAAAAAAAAACAATGCGCTTTTTCCAAGCTGAAAACCTTTTTCAAGCTTAGGAAATAAATATGATATTCATTAGTAGGTATGAGATGACTATAGAAATCTTTTTAGATGGGCAACTGATTGAAATGACGACAAGAAAAATGAAATGGTCCTCTGAGTTCTCACCACCTCTCCTATGATTATACTATAATGTATTTCAGTTTATTAAAATGCATCCAATGTTTATTGACTTATCAAATCCTTTAAATCTCAGCTATCACATTATTTTCATATTTAAACTAATCCACAGTTAAACTGATTGTTTGTTTCTTTTCCAGTTTGAGCACATGAAGCTGAAAACGTTAACAATATAGAGGACAGAGTAGTTGCTCTCCTTACAAGGATACTCTTGAGGCAAAGAAAGACGTCCATCTTGTCGCATTTGCATAAATTATAACATAGCAGTGACATATACACACAGGCTATGGCTGCATTTGATACAAAGCTTTTCGGAACGAATCGCCATCACCGCTTAGTTGTGCCAATGGTATTGACGAAATGAAATTCAATGTCAGTTCTATCCCATCAACTATATCATTTTTGATTCCTTGATTGAAACTGAATCTGATAAAACACATCTTAGAAAGGAAACATTGTTTGAAAGACTACTTATTCAAATTGAAATTAATAACAAATCACTAGCAGATCGACTAGCAAATCATTTCAAGTTTTCCAAACAAACATATGCAGGGAAACCTTTGTTTTTTCAATTCATCTAGCGTTTAAATCACTCAGTAACTAATACTAACAGTCTGCTTTTGGCAATGAGCGCATAGTTGTTTCGTTGTCTAACATCAGGTGCAGTACACTTTTGATCACTACCGTAATCTGACTAGAAGTAAATATGTAGGCGGAGATTTACCACAAACATAATGCAAATGATCGACAATTTTAGAAGAGAAACTTCAAAGGATTGAGCGCACTAAGAAGAAAAAATAAAGAAATCAACAGATACGAATGAATACGACAATTGGAAATGCTAGAACTATTAGCGCAATCTATTATTATCCTATAAGCAACGATGTTTTCGATAAAGATGTTCGTTCGTATGTTCGTGTCCACATTAGGTCGCTCAATCAGCTAAATAAAACAGTGTGAAGGATTTGACTCCTCATTAATTTTGCTCTTGTTCACACTTATGTCGATTGATTAGTCACAGTATTGATTCTGGTATATCAGCAAAACATTCAATATTTCCTGACGATAACTACCTATTTATTCGTATAAGGTAACATTAAATTGTTAGTTAATAAGAATTTTATTTGGCACATCCTCATACGTTCGGATATTTTTACAGCTCATTTTAATAAATTATGGTGCATTGGATCAAAAGCGATAACGTGATAGAATGTGTTCAAAGTATTTCTGATCAAATAAAAAGACTCGATCTATGTTGAACACTTACAATGTTTATAACACAAAACGTCTCGCTGAAAAGAGAAGTAGAAGCTGAGTGAATTCTTATAAGCTCAATATCAGAAGAGTGATATTAGAAGGTGAGAGGCATTGTTATCAATGATCATATGTTCCTCCAATTAGTATTTTGTCATTAGAATTTTTTCGGAAGATTTCTTCTTAAAGGGAAATATGATTTAAAATAATTCAGTGATAACGTTAATTCATTTGATTTGTTTAATTCAGACATGAGCTCTAATGAAAATGATATTGCTAGACATTATATTATGCATGGTACAAACCACAGTATTCATTCTGATGTGTGTTGCGATTGCCGTCCAGTCTTGGATACTCACTAGCACCAGAGTATGGGTTTTAAGAAAGTCCTGGCTAGCTTCATCGATCGTATTTATAAATCTGTTTACATTATCTAATACCTTGAAGCGCGCTCGTTAAATGCATGTGTGAAACGGGCAGCAGTTAATGAGGGAACGACAAAACGAACTGCCAGATCAAAAATTTTTACTGTTGAATCCTCCCTCCAAACTATAGAGGTTCTTGAAAAGTCTAGTTGAAATATTGAAGAAAAAAAACACAAACGTTTTCAAATGGACTAATGACGAATGTTATACTTTATCATCATCAAGAACGAAGAAATGAGACGTATAGAGAATCCGCGAATGGTTTATTGGGGCGGAATCGAGATTCGATAGCGAGTAAAGTGAATTGAAGTACGGAAAGGTAGATTCAATCACGAAATTATCTGCGTTGACGAGCGTAACAGCAGTCGTTTAGACTACCCTCTTATCATCATGATGACACTACAATAAAAATGTTTGGACTAAACTGTTCCATCGTCGTGGAAGAAAATCAACTACGGCTTTGAGCCCAACTTAATGCATGCATTTCCATATTTTGAAGCACGTAAATAGCACATGTTTCTAGATTATTAGAGAACTAGAAAAGAAATGGCAACATTTCAAGATCGAAATGGTGCAAACTGCATGAGAGCAACCATCGACTCCTCCCATCCATCCTCATCACAATCCGCAGAACTTTGCTTTGTTATTACGACAAAAGTACATCACATCAAAAATATATCATAACACCGATCGTTTTTATTCTATTATAAAGTGATAGTGATATTTAAAGTCATTTAATAGCATTCCAGATAGCATTTTATTCGCGATAAATAATCAGCTTACAACATAAAATTAGGCAGTGCGCTTTGTCTTAAGTCAATAGTCAGATAAGATGTCAATCATATTCTTTCAAAGAGCATTGTTTTATTTCTGGTTAGTACTTGAGTGCTCTTCTACTCCTCAACCTCCTCTAATAAATCTTATCTTATGCTTGCCAGTCGACTTGGTAGTGCGGAAAAATTTCATCAAAAAGTTCTCTTGAAAGATACAAAGCAATATCTTTTTGACCACTAAAAACGAGAATAAGTTGACTGCTTCTCCTTTTCCCCTCTAAATCTCAAAAATAATACGAACACAGAAGATTGAGGGCATATGAGGAAGATTCTTCTTATCTCAGTCTTCTGCTAATTTCTTAAAATCATTATTTGATTGTACAAGATAAAAAAAAACTCATATATCTCAGAAGGATGAAACAAACAAATCACACCTTATTTCGTATATTACATTTTTCCTCCTTTCTACTATCCTGAGCATTAGAATTGAGTTGAACATAATTTGTCATTATGTTGGCGTTTTTCTTATTTTTCGGTATTAGCTAATAATCGCAATTTGCCGCAATTCATTGGCAGTTTTACTTATCTCGTACATCTTCACACTGGCCTGTATTGACCTCGGCAACATCTGGGGTGGACTGAAGGAGGTTTAAGACCGTAGTGGGGAGGACGCGCAAGCCTCCTCTCGAACAAAGCGGTGCCAGATGGGTGAGGTAAGCCATCAACATACACCACCCGGTGATCGCAACACTTGTGACAGGGATCGTCGTCTTTCGCAAATTAGATTTTAGAAAATCTCTGCGCAAATATCGATCTGAAAATTTAGAAAATTCCTTTAAGCACTTCAATTATTTGTGAAACACGTCATACATACAGTTTGAAAGGTGTTCCTACTAATATAAGAGCACTGTCATTGTGCAATTATTTTATTGATTGTAAATCGATTGAATTTGCGAATTTCGATTCTCTTACACGCTTATTTTGTGAATAGCAGCTTGAGCACTTTTGCTACTAACTAATATTTTTAAATCTTCCTTTAATATATAAAAGTGGTCGGAGTAATATGAAAATTTCCGTCTAGCGTGAATTTTCCAAATAAACTCGATTTTTCGCGACTACTGTAGCGTCCTTGACTATTTTGTGTTAATCTACTGTACACAGGTGTCACTGCGCTGTGCACTAATACGGTTTTCGCAGGCTCCTTGATGTTACCGCCACCTAAGGGGTTTGAGCAGCTTATATGCAAATGTTCATCTGTCCATACAAAGATCGTGGTGCTTAATGGATGCGACATATTTCTCAGAAATGACGTGAAGTGATTCATAAGAAGGGTTCTCATCACTGCACAGTATTAGCAAATGCATTTAAATTAGTTATCTGTCAGCAATTGAGAACAGTTTTGTCTTATTCAAATCTGGTGAAATGAGTACAAACATCTCCGTTCTGATTTGCTCTCACTGCTTGCTATTTATGTAATCCATCACGTCTGGTGAGCAGAGGGTTGATGACCTGGATATTTTGGATTTCGAGGATACAAGTGCATTGTCTGCTGCTTCATATGCACCTTTAATCTAATGTCTACCAACAATAAACGACAGTTTATTAAGATTTTAAGAAAACCATATTTTTACATAGGATGTATTTATTTAGACAAAGAAATTTGTATTGCTTTATAATCGCTTTTGCGAGTATTACGAAAGGTAGTCGGATGAGTGCTATATTTGATTCCATCCAACAATATGACAGTGGCAAATCTGTAACAGGTATCTTTAGGGTATTGTTCGTTTAATGCGCTGTGAATTTTGATAGACATCTCCTGCTCGAAGGCTCGGTTGTCTGTCAATTCAAGCGAGAACATAAAAGGAAGACCGACGCAATGAATATTTGATGTTGCGTTGAATACTATGGAAGGCGGGTTAGACGTGTGTTGTCCATCGTGCAGACACAGAACGAAAGGTGTACAAAGGCAACGCCTAGTAACACATAGTAATGGATTACTGTAGATGAATTCTCTTCATAGCAGATGAATGTAATGGGATATAACCGATGTCCACTGCGTATGGAACCACTATAGTGAAATTTCCCATTGATCTGAGAAATTCGAGGAATTCTACAGAAATTTGCTTAATTTATTAGCCAAGTGGTAATTTCAATATGTGAGGACTCGTAAGCTGAAAACTTGCAGGATTATCAAAGCAACTAATAATTATTGCTACTAATAAGACATTCATGTTGACCTCTTAGAAAAATCTACGTGTAGCTTCTTCCTCGTCAGTGATTCAATTAAGAGTTCTTATTTAGACGAAACCACATCTAAAGTATATCGATTGTTAAGCATCTGTGTACGTTGAATAAAAATTTTCTCTGTTCCGTAATGCAGAAAATGATTGATATAAGCTTTCATCGCTTACGACGATCAGTAACTGATCCATCATAACTGCTTGAGCAACTCAACAGTAACAAACGTTACGTGTTGTATCGTTAATTCAAAATATGCTCATCATAATGAATGCAACGAATATGACTAGAAACATCGCTGAAGACTTAATACATAAGAATATCATTACAGATTATAGAGAATAAGCGTTGAATCTCAAATTCATCACTACTGTTGCCTTGTGTGGTTGTTTAACGGAAAGACGGCAGTTCGGTTACGCAAGAGAATCACATTTGAACTCACAACCATCTTCACCGCGTATGGAGAAGCTCGAAGCAGAAAATAATGAACGAGAAACTGTTGCTTGAAAGATTGGATTGACAAAAACCCAAGAACGGTAAACACCATCACTGTGGTATTTTTAACTGTTTCAAGACGTTTCTCAAAAGGCACGTATAGATATGAAAATTTATTACTTTTAAAGTACAATCTCAAAGCATTACATTACATAACAGAAGCATTTTTTTTTCTGTATATTCTGATAAGTCGTCTTGAAAAATGTAGAAGTTTAGAATGATCGTACTGTTTGCCTGATGGTGTTTGATAGTATTCTTGTGTCTACCAGGTAGTAAAACAATAACCTAAATAAATAACTGAGTTATATGCATCTAAATGCTAATTACGTTATCACAACAATTTAAATGAACAGTTCATGAATTTTCGTTAGATATTTTAAGTAGCTAATAATTAATTGAAACATGTAGTGCATCTGTGAATGAATCAGGAAGAGTCTGGATAAAGTCGTAGAGGTGATCGATGACAGCGAGGTTTGATTTTGTCATCACCAATATCAAGTGGAATTCAACGAAGCGAAGAGTTCGGAATAGTATAAGAATCAGAACAAGAAATTTAGGCTTATCATGTCATCATTAATTCACTGCCAATGTCATTGAAAGCTCAGATTCGCTTGTCTCCAAATTTCATACTTTCATCGAAAAAGTGACCGACGAAGCGAAAATGGTATTCATTTTGTGCTCAATTAGAAAAACTTCACCTTTGTATGAATCTTCGAAAAATTTCGCTTAACAATGAATCTCGGATCATCCACATTATCCTCAACTCCAACCGAATAGAACATCGTACAAAAAGCAACGCTTAGAAAAATAAAGTAACATTAGTGAATCTGCAGGCCACCAACAGCTAAATTTTGTTAATATCAGATTTAAGGGGTTTCTCTGAAGAAATAGTTTTGTTTTGTCGAACTTACAAGCAAAAAAAAATAAATGTAATGTTCGATTCGGTTGCAATAGTGATGTTGTAAGCAACTGCTAGTTGTTTATTTTCTTAGTTCAATTTCGTTTCTGAAGCCGTTTTACGCTATGCAATACAACATTAATTCTACATTTTAATGTATTTTGATAGATTTATGCTCATATGAATATGCTGTTTTTCAAATAAGTTCACCTTAAATACATCTGAAATATTACTGTAATTTCAGATTTGAACTGTCACGCGATAAATTCACGCGCTACCTTATCGTGTTGAATTGACGTCTTAATTTCGTATCTCTTGGGGAATCTCGCTATTTAGAGAAGGCGTAGACGATAGCAATAGGTCATTTAGTTCATGGAGGGTCTGCAATTATCCAATCTGCTGTGTCTTATTGACTAATCTACCGGATAAATACCGTAATCAACACCGTTGCCATAAGGCAGCGGAAATCGAACACCTCACTTGTATTAGAGTGGCCATCGTCAACAGCTATTCAATAAGACCTTGATAAAATCGAGACAGAATGAATGCAGAGAGAAAAAAGAAGATATGTGGGTAGGATCTCCATCATTTTTGCTCACATACATTAACAAATAATTTACTCATCGTTTTTTTTGTATGAAAAGAAATTTACCATTTTTTAGAAATTTACCAATAAGAAATTAGAAATTTAATTAAAATAAAATAAAATTAGAAGAAATTTACCAGAAATTTACCAATTTACCAATTTTCATAAATCGCTTTGTTTTACGGAGCAAATGAAACTGAAGGGAATTTATTGTTGTGCATCATTAAAATTAATATTATATAAGAGTTATGGGCCTAGGATAGTGCAGCACACTTAGTGTTTTGCACGTTCATTTTCCTATCATTTGAACAACACATTCGGTAGGAATACACTAACATCAAACTCAATACCTCAACGATTCAACCATGCAAGCACAACATATCTGAAACTGATGCTTAGATGTAAACGATCAACACTGATCAACCAGAAACACGTGGTTGGTGGTATATTTTTAGCCTTTGATTTCAGGTACTCTGTTGAGAATCTAATGAAACATGAAAAAGAAATCTTCATTCACTTGACAAGAAGTCTTGACGCTCGTCAATGAATAAACTATTATAAGAGCTTTGTGTAAGTTTATAAAAAACATATCAATTCGTAAGCGACGTTGAAGAATTGAGTCGCTAAGTGTTATTCTGCTTAATTCATTTCTCTACGTATATCTCTACGCAATGGAGATAATTACTGTATGAGTAGCCATGCTTTTGAATCCTACGTTGTTTCGACTTACTGTTGTATCACATACCTAATAGGAAAAGCTGGACATCGTCATGGTATGAATTAGTCTTCAATTGGAAGCATGCCAAATAATAGCGATTATGTAGGAAAATGAATGAATGTTATAACCAGATGACAACGTCATTTTTTTTACAAGCACACCATTAACCCTCTAACGTTTCATTATAAAGTCTCGTTGAAATAAAATAAGAATTAAAATTGGAAACATGAATTCATCCTCACTTCATCCGTTCGAAGTACAGTTTACATTTTTTGTTGAATCTTCTTGATCTACTCTTTTTTTTTGCAAAACTAGGTGGCAACACATTTGCTTAGTGTTGTTATAAGCAGACTTCTTAAAAAATAAAATCATAAACCATTTTGAAAAACCTAAATATTATAAAATTTTTACCTTTTTGCTAGTAATCGTTCCAAAACTCGTATTATTTGATACATTGTAGACGTTACTATATGAGCAGCTTTTCATTATAAATAGAACTGTGTAACCTCAGGGATGAGGAATAGTTCATTAGATATGCACCTTTCGTGCTTGAACAGAAAACGGAAGGAGCAGATGCATCCAAAAGAGATCTCGTTTGCATATTTATGTTCTAATAAATGTGCTATCGCCATGTTTGAAACCTCACCAGATGGGGCTGAGCGAAAATTCTCTGATGTCTTCTACCGCTAATAATGATGCTGCTGAGGCCTCTACTCATGAGTGTGTATACAGCAATTCCGAAATAAAAATGACAATAGGGCTGTTGAGCCCGCAAGCATAAAGTGAGAGAAGAAATTTTTTCTTCAAGTTCTCATTTCTCTGTATGTAGAAACGAGTAAGGCGGGGACGAAACGATCTTCTCTTTGACATCACAAATATGCCAAATGCTTGTCATTATTTGTGTTTCGATGGAAAAAAAAACAAAAGCAAGCCTCATTATAGTGAGGCGAGACGAAAACATGTAGATGTATGCAAATAATAAAACACTAAATACAATAAAATGGCAAATAAGTGATGCGGAAGATTACTAATTTCGTAGACGTAACGATGAAGCAATCAAAAACTTTTCTCATTTGCATCAACAAATCTAGATAGAATTGTACCGTGATTATTCCAACCAATATTTCCTAAGCAGTTATCTAGCCGACCATTAACATTCAGTTTTAGAAAAATACATTTTCACCCATGTTTACTGTCCTCCGGTCAACTGAGTCGATGGCGAACATTGCGATGCGTTACACAGATAATTCAGTGTTAAAATGTGGTATTGATGACGATCAAAATTGAATTCCTCTACACCATGAATTAACGCAAAAGAAATCTTATAATAACTGGATATACCGTAGCCTTGCCTAGAGTTGAGGATTCCTTGAAATTACTACAGCTCGTACAGACTTGTTTAGGGTGCACTACTATTAATTGTTGTGCTGCTGAGCTAATACGGTCCTTATAAAAAAGGTTGGCCAGCTGGAGTACTTCTAATTGACCTCTGCATCACTAGAATGATGAGTGGATTAGTACATGAAACAGATTGGATAACTAAATATTAATCGCATACCTGACAGTGGTTTCAAATTTCAAGCTGTCGAAGAGCTCTTCATTGGTCAGTGAGCAGATGTACTGACAAATCCTTATGACGCAAGCTATTGTTAACAGCTAGACATTAGTTTAAGGAATATTGTGATATACTAGATCACAGATATCTCGTCAATACAAAACATATTTACTCATAAAACAAATAATCGGGTTTTTTTGTTATATTTTGGAAGAGACAATCCTTAATAGAAGTTGTGCTACTTCTTTCTCCTGATTTGCTACCCAATTTATGTTAAATAAGTTTATGATTGAGCGCTAAAGCTGCTAATGTGAAAGGTTTGATATTAAGAGCCTTACAGTCCTCTCAATTGTCAGCAATTAGAAGTGATGTCTTAGTATTTGTCTTAAGTTATCGTCCACTTGACAGCAGTTGATAATTCACACTCACCTCAAAAAATGACCGTATTTACAATGTCAAAGTTCACCATGTTGACGAAACAGTTGTACTTCAACCTAATAGAATAATTTTTATTGATAAGAAGACAACATTGGAATTCTTCAGTTTGTAGCTGGTGGCTTAACATAGAAGCTTGCCATTTTTTCCATATCAATAGAACAATCCCAAACATTTTAACGACTAGTAAGACGATACGTGATTGCAGTCGTATTGAAACCGTATTTACCTGGCTCATTTATTTATGTATTTTGGCTTAATATAATGAATTGAAAATTTTAAGCGCCGCTACGCGATGTTGCAAATCACCTCTACAAATAAAGATTTTTTTTAAGCAATTTTGCAGAATAAATAACAATCTGCGGATATTGTCATCACATAAAAGACTTTGAACAAACGAATTAGAATCAAGCGAATGAGTAAATGTTTTGTTCGTAATACTCAGAAATTTTAGGTTCAAAATATTAGCACTTTATGTTACTCATACGAAAAGTCATTCCCCAAAGGTTTTTAAATGCGCAGGTCTTATTCTGCATGTTCATAGTAGTTGATCAGTAGTAGCCTTTAGGGCTACCGTAGAATAGCCGGCATCACACCGGAAGAACGACTCCCTGAGGTGCTCTACACTTGCCTGGTAAACAGCAATAAATCTGCCGGCAGCGCATCTGACGCTAATAACGATGCGGCAATTAGCATGCAACTTAGAAAGCCCGAGGGAGTTAAAGCCGGTCCTTTTGATAACGAACGAGGTGAATGTGAATAGGAACGCCGACGAAGAGAAGTGATAATCAACACAATGGTATTTTGTATGATTTTTCAATATGAAAAACTTCAAGTTGTTAATGTGACTAATCAGTTACGTTCGGGTCCATTTTAATATATAAAAGTGTTCTCGATATTGGCAATATCATTTGAAGCCATACCTATTTCATAATCATCTAATATAAAGTAGTTGAAGCCGTGCTCTTTCAACAAGAAAACTCTTTCAATACACAAAAAACATCAGAGATCAACACAGTAATCACATTATGTAAATTAGCCATAAGTTGAACATAGATTATTACCGCATATCTACTAACACAAGTTGTGCTAATGACGTTTAAGCAGTTTTCATTCAACCTAATTAGCACATTAAAAATTTTATCCTAAAATATCATCTTATATGAAAGTATATAATAAATGTATGTGTTTGATGAATTCTTTGTAACTTTTCACGGCAAAAATTTGATTGATTTAAAGGAAGATCCCAAAGGAAATGGTGCTAGTCTCCTTCCATAAAGCAATACGCCACCGACACCGGCACCGTAGTCGACAGCTTACCCTCTAGGGGCTAGGTGAAGAAGAGAATCGGCAGTCGCAGCAAGTGAGTATCAACTGCCAACGAGTGATGAATTTGTAAAAATGCAAGTATTGTCAGTGAGGGACCGCAAAGCACAACTTTCGCATTTTTGAGAAAAATCGCCAACTATTGGGAAAAAACGGGAAAGTAAAAAAACTAGAAGATGATTATGAATTACTGTTCTGAATATGCTTTCATCTTTATCTTCAATCTTCACCTACACTAATCCATATATTAACCATCATCCTGTCTGCTTTACGATGTGTGTAAATAGAACATTTGTTCTTGTTAACAAATTGAGCAGGGTATGAGCAGCACGGCAAAATTCCGTATGAAGTGACATAACTCAACAACGTTTAAAACCGGAGAATGATTTTATTCAGCAATGAAATCCTTGTACAATGATGGATTTCTGTCAGCCAACACAAACTGCAGCGGAGTTGCGCTTACTGAGAAAATTTAGGATTTCAATCCTTCAAAAACGGGTATCTCCAAAATTACGTCCTACCCTTTAATCCATACAGCTTTCCCTTTGCAATGGTATAAAGAAATTATATACAAGTTTATAATATTTCAATCGTATTTCAAAACAAAAGCGATATATCCAAACTAGCACTCGCTCCATTCAGCAACAGATCGAATTCGTCGCATGGTCGATAATCATTCAGCCAATACAAATAAAACTTCTACCATCGTTCAAATAACCTTGATAACGACTTTTACCAATTAAGTAGCACCTTCTCCCCTAAATATTGCTCTGAAAAAGCTACCATAAAAACCACTCCATGTATTTCTTGCAACGGATAAGAGACTATACGTTGTACTTCTTAATTAATAAGGAATCCAATAGACATAATATGAAGCACCGCACCATGTTTTCTAGTCCATGAGGAGTTTCATGACAAAAGATAATATGACAGCTTTCAATATTTGTGAAAATCGCTTTACAATCAAACGAATACTCGTAATTTATGTTGAAACGGGACCAGATAATCTTAAGACGACTTTCAAAAGAACCCACAAGTGAATCACCTACATTTGTAAAGTCATAATACCGTATCCCAATAGAATGTCACCATAGGAGGACAACCGGAAGGTGTCGCGTGCGGTGTGGCGGATATCGCGTGCGATATTGCGGAAATGCGGCGACAAGTTTGCGGAAGCACACAATGCCGTAGTTACCACATTGCTAACGAACCGCTCCACTAATTCCTTACAAATGCCGATTGGCATTTCGGCTTCCCCTCTAGGGAGATGATGTATAACAGACTAAGTCGCAACAAAATCACTAGGTTGTATCAGGGATCTTCAGCTTAACGAATTATACTGCTCTAGAATACCACGATTCCTACAACACTGTTTCGAGATCCCATCTTTCACGGTCTATGATCACCTCGATGGTATTCTACAGACATTTTCGACCTTAATAAATGGTAATCAATTAACTTGCTTATTTTGAAGATTGGACGCGTCCAAGAGCTGTTGACAATATCGATTACTACATTTTATAGGATACTACACAATGTAAAATACAACATAATTATATCTTTGCAGTTCGTTCTCAAAACAAGCAAGTTGTAACAACTACAGTACACCTCTGAATTGACTGAGGTACAAGCCTGAGCTGCAATCAGCACTCTCACAACTCCGTATGACCCGATGAATTGACGGTTGATTGCTTTGCGTTTAAACGCCTCCGCCAGAGCTACCGTATCCGAGTAATATGAAACTGAGTTCACAGATTTAAGTAGTTAAGAGATCCTCATGAGATTAACCGCTTACTACCAGATACCTTAAAAACTACGATATGTTCACGATCAAAACCTACTTTTTCTCATACTTTGAACAAAAAATGTATACGTTGATTTCTTGTGTACATTGAAGGTCATTAAGTCTACTCGCTTCAAAGACAATTCGAACAACAAACAGAGCAGAAAAAATGTTTGTATGATGTCACATCATTCAGCGCTCTTTATCTATAGATGAATTTGACTAAGCAATTAAAAAAAAGTACAGCTACTCAATGGAAAACAATAGGACAGATATGTTTCGATCGATAGGAATTCCTTGATGCATAAATACACAACAAATGCCATTTGATTGCTCATTAGAACTGCTTTGAAATTCTAGGCTTATCGAACATCTACAGATTTCTCACAATGTCAAAGGGATATGAAGTCCTTTCATGATATGAAACTTTCATATCACAACATCAAAGAGATCAGCAAATCTTTTACAACAATTTTCTCGGTTGATTGAAATTGTGTTTCAAACTGTTGCAGATTGTTGCCGCTACGAATTTGTCGTTGACCAGCTTCACAACGTTCACCATAGAAACCTAGAAACGTAGTTTATATAAAGTTATACAGGTTATGGACCACGCCTTAATCCTGAAAATAAAAGAAAAACGCCTTTATAGCAAGATATCATAAACATTAAAAATAAGAAATAATGGATTAGTTTGAGAAATTAAACACCTTCACTCCAGCCAGTTGAAATGCGATCACAAATCTCGTCTTCTTAATGGGATCAAGGAGTTTACAAACCAGTACTTCACTTAAAGCCTCATATACATCAACAGACCACGGAGGTGTGTTCACCTATAAATCTTTTCGAAATCTTTTAAGCACATTTTCATATTGATCCTCAGGAAATTGGAGTTATGTTTCATGCAAGGTTTCAGTCCAAATGATAGAGATTTGTAGTTAACTAAATTTCAAATACTTTCACTTATGATTGAACAAATAGTTAGAAGACGAAAACTCATATCATATTGCAGTTTAGCACTCAAAAACACTTTGTCATTCCGAAGCGTAAACATTTTGAGAAAAAAACAGGTCATATTACATACTAAGCTGAAATGTTGAATTGTTTTAAGCAAAAGATTAAAAAGAATTATAAAGAGATATAAGCACCTTATTACGACACATGTACTGCTTCAACACATACTCTGCAATATGAAAATTTCCAACTCCTACGGAGAACTTCACAGGCTCCACATTTCTGATAAAATCTTCTGAATTAATTGCGTAGGTAAGGAGATATTTAGCCAACTTGCTGCAATGAACAGATTCACGCAAGATGATAGAAGGCATTTCAAATTATTACTGCTGCATGTCTTAATAATACCAGAGTAGTTTCGTAGTTTTCTCTTTCTCTACCAACTATGATAGGTTACAATAGTGTTAAACATATGTAATTTACATTGTCACAATGTTCAGTCAATTACAAAACCCATAACCTCCGTTGGAACTGGAGCCCATATCTTACAGGTGTCCAGTCTGGTGTGCTACAGATTGTACTACCTACGAGTAGCCATTCTACAATCAACAAATGCTTCAATTACTCTCAATTCATGTGCTATAAGAACGCGCCCTTTAACAGGTTTGACGAATTTGTGAGCCGTTACCGTCATTACATCCACTTAAACTGATAACTGCAAACTCAACTCAACACTTCAACTCAAACCCAATGTATAAAGTTTTATAGTGATTCATTTCCTAGTCTACAAACTATGATGGATTATAATGGACTCATTCGTATGATCTATATCATTAATTACTAGTAATTTCTCAATTTATTTATACAGATCGAGTTCAAGTTTTGTAATTGACTCAGCATTGTGAAAATACTAGAATTGCTCCAAACTGCATATAAAATAATATTTCGAGTCAAAACAGCATTAAAATAAGAAAAATTGTCGACGTACTTATGTTTGCATGCAATGGTTGATCGAATTGCGTTATTCGATATTTCATTAGGGAATGTCTTCATCAGAAAGTCGACGATGGCCTTGAAAATATTCATGTTATCTATTTAAGGGATATGTCAACATTTCCATGAGATCTTTCAAGAAAACCTATTTCGGGAATCAAATATTATTATGTCATTTTTATCTTTATAAATTCCACAAGTATGCAATGAGTCACTTCATCCAGTAAACACTACAGTATTGACATACGAGCTGAAAAACAAAAACGTCTCGCTATTTTACATAGTGGTTATAAAAAAATTACCAAATGATTATTGTCGATAGCGTACGATAATGGCAAATCTCCAATTGCATCCGGTAAAGTACGCAGCGTTTCATTCTGACATAGGAATTGAACCTGGAATGATCGACACTGCTTGACGACCATCATCGAATAACTGCAAGAATCAGTTGCACACTACAAAATCTAGAAGAAAATCAAAGCCTCTAGACAGCACAATATGACGTAAATATTAGCCATTTTTAGTTAAGTACTTTTATCGCTTAATGTATACATACAGACGTAGCGAATTTACTAAAACGGACTTGATGCGAGTCAATTTCAAGTGTGAAGCGATAGTGTACCGATGGTTTCTGATGAAAATCATAAAAGATTTTTGATTCCACTTTATTCTATATGAATCTCAGCAACAAAAAAATGCTGCAAACGTAGGTAGAAACTTAATGAATGTGTTTGGCAAGCACTGGTTCAATTTTACGTGTAAAAAGGAATATTTTCAAAAATGGTATATACAGAAAGAGTAAAGTCGCTTAGGTGGCAAGAGGTTAGTAATAGTAATGGCAGTTATATTATTCAAGAAAGTTTATCGACTATAAAAAGAAGTTACATTTATTTAATTCCAGAGACGGACTTTTCGAGTCTTTAACAATCATATCGTACAATCGGCTACATAGAAGAAATTTTGAAGCACTCAGAGCATCGCGGAGCTTTCCTATTAACCTAGTTTGGTTATAGTATAAAACTTTAAAAAGCCGTGTAGTTTGCAAACGACTAACAGCCAATCAAATCAAGCCATACAATGACAGAAGCTGCTTAAAACAGCTATGACACACTTCGCAGTGATTGAAACAAAAAAGTAATGGAATAGGATTAGTACGAAGAGAAGAAATTTGAAAAAAGCAGAAAACCTCTCCATCTTAATGAGAATAAACTTCATGAAATATATGGGTTTTTAACAAATGTGCTTTAGATTGCTTACACAGGAATCTCTTGCTAAATTTCGAATGATATACAAATCTTACACATCTTATAAAATAACTAGAATCTATCTCACCATAAATATGGAAACTTACGCATCTCATGTGACCTGCGGCAGCAGCTACATGAAGAGGACTCGACATTGTTTTGCATGATGTGATTGCTTCTGTCAGATGTGCTGTATTCTTTCCACAAATATCCCATAATCTAATAAGCATTTCAATGTCACCTTAAAAGTAGATTTATACACCACTGACTGTCGTTAAAAAAATTTTGTTTGAAGAATCGATATTCTGTGACTGCTAACTAAACTGGTATTTTGCTGAATTTATTTCAACTTTGTGCTCAATGATACGCAAAAATCTGCTGATTACATAGTTTAAGATAGGACAAACTTTGGTATCGATCAAGCTAGTTTGATTTGTACAATGATTGGAGTTGATTGCTGTTTGCCAAGTCAGTGCTGTCTATCTTACTCCTATCTCCTAACACCGATTTATTAACATCGAAGGAATGACGGGTTTGATGGCTTGAATGGCGGAAGCGGCCTACAGTTTCATCAGAATTAGGCTAGTATATATTTGATGATTCTAATCACTTTAACAGCTCTATTTATCTACGAAAAGATAATAATTTTATACCAGCGATTGCAGCTTCGCGAAAAGCTTGAGGAAAATGATGGCTCCTAATGATTCCCCATTGTTGCAACATATTTACCATTTCCATATTTCCGTGATATACCGCTATAGAAATAGGAGATTCCTGCAACAAAAATTGCGTTCACAAACAAATAATTTATAATAATTAGATCATTTTTAAAACACTCATTCAAATGACAGTTAAAAAACTCTTATTGAGTTCTTTAATAATTATCCATGCTTACCATATAGCGAAATATCTACAAGTAAATCTTGCATGAAAATTTTAATTCAAAATCATAAAAGAAGTTTCGAGCTTCTAACAATCAGTTCATGTTGGAATTGCACTGGATTTTATGATAAAATGATATTTAGGTAGAGGTTCTATTGAAAAAATCGAAGATCATGTTGCATGGCAATACGATGCGATTCCGATACGTTGAGAAAACACAAATATAAAGCACATTGTGATGAAAATAAAAAATCTGATTCAATAAGTACCGACGACCATCTGAGGCATAGCTTTTGCAAGACTCTCGGAATGACAAAGAAAAATATAACTATGGATTTTCGATACACTTATAGACAAGATACGCATTTGCCGAATACTCAGCATATACACAACGACTCATCGAGTTCATATGATTTATGTTGACAGACTCGGATCAAAGACCATCGTGATCAAGACCACGTTTTACTTCGCAAGGAATACATCGAGCATTAAACTTTATCACATACCGTAGAAGTGATAAAATATATTTCAAAAGAAATATTTGGCATGTAGAAAACTGTTTGATCAATCCCTATCAAGACAATATTGTTGAGTAGCGGATCCGTGCAAAGTTTCGATCGATAAGCAGCACTGATCTAAATAGTTTCCACAACCTGTGAAACCATTGTTTTCATAATGATTTATATACGGACTAGAACAAGTGAAGAATTAAATGATCGCAGAAGGGAAGTTTGGGTAGTGCAATCGGTAGCACATCAGACCGCACCTCTGTAGGATACCAGATCGACACCCCTTAGATTCCAAATTTCTTGACTGACTAAGCAATATGGAAGCATGACTTTTAAGAAACTATCATTGGCTAATAAACTATCTATATAGATGAGAAAATCTAATACATTATGGAGTGAAATTACTCTATTATAACATTTGCAAAACATACTATCAGTAACTGAAAAGAACGGAGACGGGACAAAGTTGAACTTATTCTGAAATCACTAATATTAAGCTCATGACAATTATCGCCCAATTTGCTTGTTGCTTTTCGTCTACAACCTTTTCACATAAGTTATTCTTAACAGGATCAGCAGAGCATCAGACAAAGAGCAACTGCGTGAGCAAGCATGATTCCGAAAATAGTTTAGCACAGTGGTCTAAATTCACACAATCCTGAGATCTATAAAAGTATAACAAGAGTATAAGAAACTACACTACTCCCATTTATAAACCTCAAAAAAGCTTTCGATTCCGTTGAGTTAATTAATCCAAGATTCTATTTCATTTTGTCATATTTCGTCACCACACATGGCGTCAAACATAGCAAACAAACATGAATTAATCAAATTTTGCAAAAATAAGATGTGTAGAACAATACAAAACACAAGATATGTACATGAGTTGTACTCGGAATTTTCGAAAAAGTCGATGATTTCAGAATCACTCGCCTCCCAGATATTTTACTGCTTCAATATGGCTGGGAGATTTTAATAGGTCCTTCCATTTTGATATGGAAAAATAACCAATATAAACCTATCAAGAATCACCACCCTCTTAATGGAATGAAGTCACAACGACGCACAACCTCTGATCCATAAAGGTTGGTGACTGCTAGTGGTGAAGACAATGAGAATACCAGAGCTGGGCTATCTAGGGAATCCAGGGAACTAAAGCTAATCAGCAAAGCATCGGGCTTAGTACCCGGCATGCTGGGCTCTGCCGTTTTTAATGTCGGCGGTAAAACAACCGATGAGGCACGATCTAATCTAGGGCCAAAAGTGACGTCTTAAATGGACGCAACGCACACGCCCAGAACACGCCATAGAGACTGTCTCCTACTTAGTACATACGATTCCATAACAGTCTCTTTAAACGCCCATCATTTTGTTCTTCTTAAAGCTATTAAACGCTTTCTTTCTCGTAATAGCATTGTAGAAGATCAAAAGCGGAAAAATGACTAAACGAAAAGGAGAGTTGTTATCCACGGAGAGAAAGACCACACACGAAAAAGTGGTAACATTGGCTCTTATAGGAAAGTATCCTTTACTATATAGAGAATCCTTTCTTCATTCTTTATCTATCTGTCTAACACACACCAAATGAGCACGTGGGTCATCCGCTCCGATCGATCAATACCATATTAGGCATGAGATAACTCCTCCCATTAACCACTACCAATCTCTTACGAAATTAGCAACACACTGTCCGCGCTGTCGCCACACCCTATTGGTCATCCACGCGACAGTTTATAACATGTTCTACTTGTATCATCCCAATATCATCATATCGCTCTTGTCTACTGAATAGTGAGACTTCCTCACTCTTTATACAAGCATTCATCGAAGCTTTCCTACGTATAATCAGATTGCATCTATTTATTCCATCTGATAAATTTGTCTATCATATACTTCTTATTACACCGCAATCACCTTATACTGTACTTTACTGTTTGAACTATTCGTTGTTATTATTGTTATTTGTTATCGTGTTATTGTTATGTATTTATATAAAGATTTAATTACTTAAGTTTGAGGAGCCATAACTCAACTTTGGAGCAAACCTAACGGCTACCGAACTCCGAACCCGACTTCACACAAACAGCTTTGTCGTATACCCAACCATTGTCCATCTCGTCGACTCCTAAGAGATCCTATCACCTGTTTTAGCCATACTCGACCTTTAATTATGGCGTCATAAGAAAATCAACATCATCAAAAAATTGTTACTCACCAACTGCCGTGGCATATGATAATGAATCAGACGTATTTTATAATCAGCTGGAGAAAGTTATCGAGAATACAAAAAATCCATTCACAAAATAGTTATTCGAGAGCTGAGTATAGGGAAAATGGAATAAAAGTAGAAAACGTTTTCTACCAATTCTGTCAACAGCACGCCTATTTCGTTGAAACTCGTTCCTTTTGAAGAAAGAACACAGCCAATGGACATGGGATTCAATGAGCGGAACGAACCACGTGAAGATCGACTATATTTTTATTTACTACTGATCGAAGAAAGTGAGAACGAGTAACAGAACTTTTTTTAACTATACTTGAGTACTCCGTGCCAAGATGTGGAATTGATGACGAAAAAGTTTTGCATCGACCTTATCCGTTTAACGACTTCAATTTCAGACATCAAATACCTTTCGAAGGTAAACCTCATATTCTTCTATCTAAAGCTTAGAATGTGATATAAAGCATGGAAAGTGGCACACCTGGCCGGGATAGGATAAATTTTGAGGTAAATGAGCTGGTAATCACAAACTACATGCACTTTTCCCAAGGCATAAAACCAGACACCTTCAGCATGGAAAGATCTCATATCAGTAGAAAACCTCGTGTAACCAGTAGAAGTGCTGCTGCACAAGAAAAATGATCGAGAGGATATTCAAAACTACCGTCCGATTTGCTTGTTAAGTGTAGTTTATAAGCTCTTCACGAAAATTTTCCTGTTGCGCATTAGAACAACATTAAATTAGGCTCAAGCAATAGAGCAGGCAGGATTGTGTAAATGATTCTGCTTTATGTACCATATCCAAACGGTAGCAAGGGTTATATGAGTATGTCGAGATTATCATTTCTCCTGTAGCAGATATACTTTTTCAGAGGATAATTTGCTACTTTTCCAACCAACTTTGCTACCTCAACCACATTATGCTCTCGCCTGCGTGCCGCTACGGATAGAAAGACTAATCAAATGTGTGCAGCTTTTCCGTCATTAATCACAATCTTTCACATAGTAAGGATTGCATCGCAGGATTGCCCATCAGCTAAAAATAGGCAATACAAAACATAACATCGAATAATAACTTTGCGCATAAAAAAGCTCGTTCACTGTTCCAAATTTCCGTACCACAACATCGTTTTTTATTTATTCTCTATCGATCTTTACCTATTAGCTCTATATTATCGTGAAATATATTGAACTGTAGTATTTCTATGCTGTAATCGTTTTCTATAGTTTTTCTTCATTTCTATGGCTTTGGAGGTAAGTTTATAGTAGTTTGTCTTTATTGTATTTATGGTATATTATAGTATGTCAACTCGCATGTTTGTAACAAGTTGTTAATTTAAGGCTTAATTACGCAAGTTTGAGGTTTCCACAATTTACCGCTAATCGATCGACACGCAGACACGCAACTCGATCGGACCCCAGACTTCTCGCATGCTTGTTTGAATCTTCGTTGCCTACGAAAAAGCATTCGACAGCCTCAAAACGGAAATTGTGCTTTCAGCGATTGTCAATAAAGATGTGGTACCGTCCTAATGTGAAGACGTTGACATTATCAAAATTGCGCAGCCAAAATGCAACTTCATACATGGTCCTTATCAACCTCATAGGAAAAGGAGTCTGACAAGGCGGTAAGATTTCGCCAAAGCTGTTCACTGCGTCCTTGCAATGGATAATGAGCTCCTTAGATTTGAACAACAGAAGCATCCGTGTCGATGTGAAATTCCTATTAATACTTCGTTTTGCGGACGACACCATCTTATTCTCGAATAATACAAAAGTAGAGATGATGTTGAACCAATCGAAAGAAATGGGGAAGAGGATAGGACTGCAAATAAACAAGACACAGTTTCATAAGGAATCTATGGTATAGTGGAAGTAAAATCAATATTGATGATTTTCAAATCAAAGAAACCAAATGTTACATAAACTCTGGGCGATTTATGAACACAAAGAACGATATGAGAGGAAATGTAAAATAAAGAAAACCGCATGGGCTGTGTCAGGACCTTCAAAACACTCCAGCTTTCCCAGCGCTTTGCTATGCAGAGACTTAGGTTAATGCCTCAATCGAATAGGGCGCTTGAAAGACTTTTTATTACAGAAAAAAAATTCCTTTTTTGCTGCACTGCACTACGCGTGAAGACGACCATCCTAGTAACCAAGTTATCAAAGATGATATATACAAAGAAAAAATGAAATTATAAAAAATATATTAGGCAGTAGTTTTCAAAACAAAAATTTTTCATAAAAAAGTTTTATAACTTTTATAAAAATTGAAAAATTGAATAAATTGAAATATTTTGGCAAATTTTGTTAAAGATTTCAGGTAGCAACAGTCACTCAGTGGAAGTGGTACACTAAAACGAACAAACGATTCACTTATGAGGTACTTTATTACCTATGATTGGCAGTAAGACTGGCAATAAGAGATCCTTTAGAAGATTTAGAAAGGTATTCAACCTATTTATAAATTCCATTAGTTTGGAATGAAAAAGCTTACCGTATAAGACTGAAATGGATAAGTACTGAATGGGGTACACATGTCATGCGGTCGAGCACGAATAGTTTCCAAGTAGGAATTGTGACGCAGAAGAGCCTCAGCACACTCCTTGTTATCTGCAACTATCAGTGACTTGGTAACCCTGTTATCAGCAATGGAACAAGAATTCGTAACTCCTGAAGCATTGAGACATAGAGGATTACACCCATTATTGCTACATATCACAATTTTTGCTATTTTCAAAACTGAACAGGAATATAAAGCAAAGTCGCTATGGTAGATAATTAGATAAGATAATTGTTGGCGTTGATCAATCCCAAGTGGCGGGATGAGCCAACGCATTCATGTTCAACGTGATATCGCGGAGGTGGTTGAATGCGTACCTACCTGGTCCATACAATGAATTGAGTTGACCACTCTTCACCAAGTCAGTGCCAGTTATCTTACCCAGATTCCTCTGGTACCAATTTACCGACCCCGGAGGGATGGCGAGCTTTGTAGGCCTGGGGGGCGGCCGCGAACTGATTGGGCCGGTGTATCACTACGGCTCCTCCACCACTGAACTACTGCGCCCCCATAGTAATAAATAGTTATTTAAATGTCCTCTAGAATTACGAAAAAACATTATTACGAAACACAGACTCAGTCAAACATTACATACCGATCTAAACCTAGAAATGGCACAAAGTAAGGAAAAAACCGCAGTTTTACACTATACAATCTTTTCCATTCCGCATGATCTTTAAGGCCATCCCAAAAATATTTTATAGTTAACGCAATAAGCATACCGAGAAATATGATAAAAGAGTTAACATACTGTAATAAACAGCAACATCGAACGGAAACATGAAAGAGCCATTTGCCGATATTGCGCTATTTAACCAGCGCTCCAGCATAATCTGAATCATCCCAAAATTTATTACAATAGCAGAAATTATTAATGCAAAAATTTTTCTACCATTCTAAATAGCAATTAAGAATATCTCGCCTACTTTGTAGTGATCTGAGAGTGAACGATCGACTAACATAGATTCTTCTGGGAACAGCAGCGTTGAAATGAACTAAAACAATGAAAAATACATTGAAAAAAAGAAAGATAAGATAGGACAAGCTTTGGCGTTGCTAAAGCCCTTGTTGCAGGATACGCCTACACATCAAAGTTCAATGTGATTCCTTGTCCTCTGAAGTGGGCTAGTTTCTAGAATACACCTATAAGCCGTATAAGTTCGAGAATCCTTTTCTACTCAAAATTGACTTCTCTCATTAGAATTCTAAGATAGGAAAACAAAGCTCAAGAGACAATTTCTAAAACCAACTATGTTTATTAACTTTTCCATAAATTTGATAAGGGCTCATTTTGACCATTTATGAGTCACAATTTGTTTATGTATACACATTTTGAACTGAAATCACTCACATCGGCATTCCCATATGCAGCAGCGAAATGAAGGACATTCGCTTTACTTCGAGTAGCAGAGAAGCATATACAATTCTTAAATAGAAATCTATCATAGGATAACCAAACCGAATAGAAACTTAGTCATGTCCAAAACTAAAACCTGCATAATTTCTCACATATTCATAAATTAAAGATGGCATATTAAAAATTCACTAGAATTATGAATGCAATAACAGTGGTATAAACAGCAACCATGCGTACAAAGCAGTGCATCATTTATAACAAAATTGGCATTGGATAAGGTTGCTGCGGAGTTACGTATGTCATTGACTAAAGTAGACAAGAACTATTACTTTGAAAGTGAGAACATCAAAAAAACCGGTTAAAGATCAATGAAAACTTACCGAAGGACATTTTTGATCCTCATAAGAATGACTCGCACATAGATACATTTTAAAAAACATTTCAGTATCTCCAGAAATTCCAGTCAGTAATACGGGATTATTCAATATTTCTTGTTTGTCTACTGGATACACACATTCAAATGTTGAACATAAAGCTCGATTTTTACTGCTACGCTAAATGTATTTAGGTAAGATGCGACATATTCATTATTGTCATGTATGCAATACCAAAACTTTTCACTTTTCAAAAAACAGCTCAGTCTTTAAATATTATACATGAACCTTAGAACCAGAACAATATTTCTTATAATTTTCATCTTCAATTGGTATCAAAACATTGTATATTTAAAAATCTAGACTGCCCACCTTCTCAAATTTCTTCAGATTACGTTGTTGCTCAGCACACATTTCCTCACTAATCAAGTCGCAATATTTGTTCAGTTGCTGTTCCACTTCAAAAGGAAGTCGGAAGGAGCGATAATCTAATACAATTAATTAGACTGATAAATATAAGCATTGACGTTGATCTATTCACATGAAATGTGTTATAATTACATTTCCTTTAAAAAAAAGTAGCAAGCATTTATTTACAACATTCAATTTAATCAGACAGTATTGTAGAAGTAATTTAACTGTCTCAATGCGCTCTGTTCATTTAGAACTCTTCCGATGGCGGCTCGAAATGATGAACTAAGGATTGTCTTCTCCTCTTCAAATGAAATATTAAATTTCACAATCTAAGAAAACTCTGCTGTGTAACCTTAGAATTTAAGACCTGAAATCTCCTTAGGGAAGATTTTTGGGAAGTACTTCATCTGCTAATCATTTAGAACGCATATTTCAGTAAAAATATCTGAAAGAGAGAAATTTATGGCTAACAATTAGTTAAATATGTTACATAGTATATAAAGTCTGACGAAAAGTTCTGTCGGTACGGAATGAAACAAGATGCAAATACCGAACGAAAAGTTGATTTCGGAAAAGTATTACCATCAATTGGATAATATAAAGACAGTAATCCAAAGAAGCAGCTGGTGGTGTTAAATAGAAAGCAAATCATACCGTATCATGATACAATAGGGAGAACCAGTCTGTTGTCAAGTCGAAGCAGCTTACTACTCCCCATTATTCGCGCCACACGCCCTCTGGCTTATTTATACGACATGGAACACGCTGTGTAAGATAGTCAGTGCATTTGAAATCATCGATATAAACGATAATTATATATTAATAATTGCATATGATAAAAATATTTTAAAAATACATATATCAGAATCATTTCACCATTTCACAATTCGAATATTAAATATAGTTGACGATAATAAGCATCACTAGCAAATGCTGATCGCCTCTATTAAAAACATCTCTATAGCTAGCAATATTGGAGGCTTCTATTGAGAATTAGAGTAAATTGTTCATCTTCGCACACAGAAATCCTGTATCTTAATATAGCCGTACGGGTAGCAATTGAAATGAACATATTTTGAAGAATAAATTTATGTGAAGTGAACAAAATGCTAAGAAACAAAGAGCGTTAGACAGTGTGAGGAAAATCAACTATCAGAATCTTCGAAGTACTTATGGAGGCCAAAACACGCATGAAAATAGCATGTCGACTTCGAAATGAAAAAAACATTTGTCGACAAATTTGAAAAGTACTATTTCTTATTAAAGGAATTTTTACAAAACTTTATCATTGATAGATATCAAATTGAACAGTTTGCATGTATGCCCTATTATCCTTGTGATCTAATTGTGAAGTATATTTGAAAGCCAAAATAACACTTTTTTCTAGAGCTTCACGCCCTAAATAGAAGCAACCATTTGTACATCCAGTTGCATCGAGACATAAAAATGTAGCGCTACACTAAAATAAGTAATAGCAGAATGAAGCATGCTTTCTAAAACAAAGAAATAAAAATAACGAGAAAAATACTTAGTTTGATTCTAGCCAATGTATTCCTCTCACATAAAAGCTTGCAGTAGGAATCACTCTATCCAAACGAACTTATTTAAGGAAACTTCGCGTAAGGCAGTGGTATGATGAGCATAGTGAAAACCAGACTTGATACAGCATGCGCAAATTTGAACCCGCCCGCCGACCAACCTAGTCTTCCATCGCATAAGGGTCGGTGAACTGGTACGAAAACAATCTGGAAGGGTAAGCAGCACTGACTTGGTAACAGACTGACCATCTCGAGCCATTTTATAGAGTAATTACATTTGAACATTTTATAAAGAAGAATATCTTATGGTATAGAGGATCTCTATACTCAATCCAGTACCCAGCTAACATAATTCTCATGAGCAGCAAATTAATTAGCCTACCATCGTCATTTTCCCTTATTTTTCAATCAGTGATAGACTATGACGTTTCTGTCTTCATATTCTTAAAGATGATGGATTAATCGATAGATCAGAGAAGTTGTTGTCACAGGTGCATGGCAACCGCGACTACACTCAATCCAAGCTTCATAACAACCAGCGCGCCTTTTGCTCACCTCCGCTATAACATCGAGACAAATGGTGGCGCCTCTTCACAAAGAGATAGATTATGCTGACGTCCATCGTTACCGTTACTAATTTAAGGAAAATAAATTCTAGCTGGTGTGAAGCTTCGATTTGTAGTAGTTAAACATTACCCAGAAATGAAGCCTAAAGAGACAGCAAAATATAACCATATATATAAGTGCTACATAACAAATAAAAATGACTCATTTTTTTCTTTAATCTGCAGTATTTTTGTAATGGAGGCGCAGTGGCGCAGTATTGTTTGGTGCCGCAGTGACACTCAGGCCAGAATCAGTTCGCGGCCGCCCACTAAACCTACCAACCACGCCCGTCATCATTCGGGAGACGATAAATTGGTACCAGAGAAATCTCGATGAAATAACTTGCACTGACTTGATGAAGATAGGTCAACTCAAGTCACTGTATAGACCAGGCTCGCATTCAACCACCTCCACGAATATCACGTTGAAGACGAATGCGCAGGCGCATCCCGCCACAAGTTATTAATCAAAGCCAAAAATTACCTCATCTTGCTTGTGTAATGAAAACTACACTTGTTTAACAAGCTGAATATGAAAAAGAATGAACATATTCACAGGAAAATTCTAATAACACTGCAAAGTGCTAGTACGTTTGCTATCAATAGAATGATCAGTTTCGCAGCTATTCTAAGTATTTCGTGTGTGAACCTTTATCTAACACTAAGATCTTACCATGAGTTGCCACTGCCTTGAGGGAAAGATGTTCCATATTCTTGTACCATGAATAAGACCGTTTACCTTCCATAGCATATGAAGTGATGCAACAAAAGTATGCCAAGCACACACATAAGCAATCAAAAGACATCTGCAACAAGATTTCTATAGGATTTTAGAATTCCTGTCATGAAACTTCTGATCCCTTCCTATGAAACCAGGTGAAACTCTGAAAATCATTACAATTAATTTGTAGCAAATATTGTTACTTTTACTTTCATTCTATCTTAACGCTCATATCACATACTGGTCCCATCAATAGTACACCACTCTGATAGGATAAAGTTGTAAAAGCATAAATTCACTTTTCTTTTCTTCATTTAGTCCTAGACTTGGACTTGGTCTTGGACTTTGGCATAATTTGACTTCTACTTTGCTCTCTCCTCAATCATGACTTCTTCTATAGAAAATACTCCCGATATATCTCTATCAACTTGGACATTGTATTCCCCAACGAACCACACCTTCAACTTTCAGGAAAATATATTGTCACAGACACATTCTGCTTTGTATCACCATTGATACATCAATTTGTGTTTCGTATATTTTTAATAGAAGTTCATTTATAGAAGTTTGAGATACATCATCTGACTTTGCAATAAACTCTACAGGTACCGAACCCAAGCCAATATAAATATTTATTCATATACGGTTAACAAGGTAATTTCTAGTTCACAAATCATTGAATAAATTATCTCCATGTTCCACCAATGAAGTACAGGCAAGTCATACAATTCAAAAATCTGTTGATTAAAATTACAATTTCAATGTGCTCAAAATTCTTTTGTTTTTGATGGTGTTATGATTCTTACTACTTCCTCTCCATTTAACCAATAATGAACTACCACTCGATACACTGATGATAATTCATTGCTTGTCATTCTTATCACTCTGACTGGATAACGTATAGAAGCCTTCCACACAGACTTTATTGTTCCCTTGTTCATTCTTTGACCGAATTGACCGACTATCACCTCTTTTCGCTTCCTCTCAGAGAACTCTTACTTTGTTCTCACATACACTCTGTGATTCGTATCGTCATCGACACTATATTTTCCACTCTTTTTCTGTTTATAATAAATTTTTGTTATCCAAATTCGAGGTACATACCCCAACTTTGAGGTAAACCATACGGCTATCGAGTACGGACCAACATAGATACTTTGTCCTATAAAGGTGTCAGATGTGATGTGTCAGCTCATGTGACGTCTTTAAAACAACGCAAAGAAGCAAATGTCATAAATAGCAAATATAGCATTTTTCCAGCCAACTAAACGAATAATTTGTAAGATTGGCAACCGCTTCACGGTGTTCGTCACAAAGCTTGTCTAATTTACTAACTTGACCTGAAGTAATCAGACTGCCACAAAATGGCTAGATGATATTTCTACAACTTCGATTTCGACGTGGAAACCGAACAAATAGCAAACCTACTAAGAATTGAGACCGCCTAGATGAAATGAAATGAACAGTATAACATACGCTAGTCTCTGCAGTAGTTGACGTCAAATCAATAAAACATAGGAAACGGATTTAATGGACGTTCCTACAACATGTTTTAGAGATTGCTATAGTCTAATGAGCCTACTTAATACATACAATGCCAAAATCTCTCCAAACGCCGATCTCTGTGCTTTTTCTGAAGCTACAAAACGTGCTAACTCCCTAGTAGCAGTCAGTTTTTTGAAAGTTAAAGTCAGAAACCGATATACTAAAACTAAACAAAGAAACACTTATTAACGTGGAGAAAAGCTTCTTACACGAAACGTTAACGGTATCGGCTCCATATCGTTGACTCTTAACAGATTTTATGACCCCGTTTAGCCATACACCGTCTCCAAATTCGTCGTCATAGGAAAAATACTATCATCTTCGTCTATTCACCAACTGCTGCACCAGAGAGTTACGAGTAAGACATATTTTACAACCACCTGGAGAACGTTATCCGCAACAAAAATGCTTTTTAAAAATTCGTTGTTGGGGAGTTGAGCGATAAAATGAAGGACAACGACGGAAAAATAATTTAGAATAGGACTGTTCGTATTAGAAGACTAAAATAAAAAAGGGAAATGTGCGGTACTTTTGTACACAGTAAGCCAAATAAATGGAAACTCATTCCTTTTAAAGAAGGTACACCATCGATAGACACGGAGGTCGCCAAACGGTTGGGGCTACAAGCTACATGCACTTCTCCTGCACTACATGAAAAGATACTTCCAGAATGGAAAGATCTCAGATCAGTAGAGAACCTCGCGTAGAGCGCCGCTGCACAAAAAAGAGGATCGAAAGGATATTCAAGACTCGCCCGATTTGCTAGTTAACTATAGTGTACAAGCTCTTCACGAAAATTCTCTTATTGCGCATAAGAACAACATTAAATGAGGCTCAAGCAATATAGCAGGCAGAATTGTGCAAAGGATTCTGCTTTATGTACCATATCCAAACGCTAGAAAACGCTATGCGTAGAATACCACCTGCCTCTTGTCTAAACCTTCGTATTACGAAAAAGCATTTGGGAGTGTTGAAGCGAGAGCTATGATGTCTACACATGTTGATCCAAGAGTAGAACCTTCCTATGGGAAAATTTTCAACGACTGATATCAAAACTACGGTATGAAAAAGCTATTTACTGCCACCTTCAAGTGAATGAACTCGTTGGATTGGGACGTTAGATTGATTGACGTTTGTTTTGCGGACGACATAATCTTATTTCAGACGAGTTCAGAATAAATGAGATGAGGAAAACATGATGTAATGAAAGCATATCAATATTGATTTTCAAATCGGAAAAACCAAATATGTAAGCCCTGGGAGACTACAAATATGAAGAGCGATGTGAGAGACGAATTATGTGGAAGAACGAGAGCTGGATAGGCGGTGTTAGGACCTCTAAAAGATGTCACTAATCATTTAACAGACCTAAAAATACGACTTTAACTATTCGACTCAAACTTTCTCCCAGCGCTTTGCTATGCATCCGAAACTTATATTGCTATCGCAACCATGTCAGACATATTACAAACAGCGCACTTAAAAGAATTCTTCCTACGAAAACAACGGTTTCTCATTTTTTTTCGCACTGCATGTAGAAATGGTCATCCAAGTAATCTTTATACTTGTTTGTTCGTATTCATATTTTTCTCAATGAATCGATCCAACAAACAAGTCAGTTTTAAAAACAAATTCAGTGAAGAAAACTTATTTGGCAACAAAAATTATCTACAAAGATTTATCAGGTACATTAAGCCTCACAAGAATTTCTTAAGAAAAATTAGAAACAGGAAATAATCGGAAAAGGACATACCAATTTAAGATCTTCCAGGGTTGTATTCATAGTGAAAGTGGATTCGAGCTGAAAAAAAACTTCCCTATAATAGTTCCAATATATATTAGATCCAACATCATAGCTGATAGAAAAACAAAACAAATAAACGAGAATTAAAAATGTAAAACTGGAGAAAACGAATTAATAAATCACAAAAATGCACAAAATGTGGTCTAAACAATTGCTTAATTAACTATGAAATTTTTTAGCATCTCTCTCAGATGATTCACCACTTGCCGATTGGGAGGTGTTCCAAGGAATTCCATTTAAATACGGAAACTTACCGAGAATCGCCACCGTCCTGATGAAATAAAGTCACAAGGATGGACACCCCACTAATATATAAAGGCCAGTAAAAACCTGTGGTGAAGACCATGACACCGCCGAAGTAGGGCTATCAGAAATCCGAGAAACAGAAGCTACACTGGACTACGCGAAAGATGGTCCTCCCAACAATCCATGCAATTTTAACCACCAGTCAAATGGTTACATCCGGGTGGTCGAGATTTGCTTAATCGTACCAATAATTTTCAATAACCACATGCGTTCTAATTAATAAATCGACTAAAAAGAGCGGGTACATGTGAAACTTCCGTTTGTCCCTTTCGCGTGCGAGGGTAGTCCAATAAGTTTTTCTCGCTCTCGTTGAGCATCACAATCTTTTCATTGAGCATCATAATCCCTTCGTTGAGCATAATATTCCTTTCTAGGGCCCTGGTAAATAGGTCAGGTCATCGAAGTGGTGGTTTTCTGTACTGCGTTTGATATTCAGCAAAATCCAATCACTTACAGCTCGTGTCCCATTATTTATGCGTATCACTTGTCGGGCCTACCTAATCTTTAAAAGCTTGGCATGTACTGCTGCGTTTCTGATTTTTGATCGTTTACGTAGATCAGAACTTCGTATTCCCTCTTTCACTTGTGTAGTACGGAAAACGCCAAGCATTTCCCTTTCGATAGAGCGCTGTATTGCGCTCAATGAACGCTCATCTTGCTTTTGTAATGTCCAAGTTTCTGAAGCATATGTTAAGGCAGGAAGAACCGTCGTATCGAAAAAGTGGGCTTGGCGCTATGCCTTCTTTGTTCTTTTCACTACGTCCTTGATGCTCTTATATGTTCCTCAAGCCGCTCGTTTCCTTCTTCTAGGCTCTGGTGCTACGTCGTCCATCATATCGATCTCACGACTTAGGTACACATAGCTTAAGCACTCGAAAATATTCTTTCCGTTGTGCGTCGAGGTATCCATCAACGTTTTCCGTAAACACTGTCTCTGGAGGTTTAACATGAGGCCAATTTATCCACAATCACTGTCGAAGTCAGCTAACATTTGTTTCGCTTGCTCGATGTTTGGTGTAATAAATACGATATCATCAGCGAAGGAAAGATGGTGAAAATGCTGACCGTCGATTTTCACTCCCTCATCGTCCCATTCCAATTTTCGCATTATGTTCCCAAGAGTGGCAGTGAACAACTTTAGCGAGATAGTAACGCCTTGTCGAACCCCATTTTTACCTCTCTTTTAACGTTGATGATGATGTCTTGATAGAACGTGGTGATTTTGATACCTAAATTCTTATGCATGCAACGAAAAATCTTGATATATGGAGTTAGAAGCGCTTGCTTAGTCAACGCTTCCATGACCGCTTCTCTCTCAACAGAATCGAGTTTTCTTAAGATCAATGACATAGTGGTTCCTTATACTCACATAATTCTTCTTTGAGTCTAAATATTGAGTCATTTGAACTATAACTTGACTGTAGAACTTTGATTTGATAACCTCTTGATTTGTTCATCGCAACAATGATTAAACTTCATGCAAGGATGTTTTCATAAGCGATCTTTTTCTGCCATGTTACATCTGAATGGGAGCACAACTGTTGTCATTCTCATTTCGGATGTCTTCCTAATGTTCAATTGTCGTAATGAAAATCTTTCATACATACCAACATTATCAACCATTACTGAAGGGTGGAAAAAAAGAAAGATGTTAGAATTAAATTGCATGCTTTGGATAGATGATGCTTTGTTAGATGTTCTATAGATTCCATTAAATTTTTTATACTTCCTGCATGACATAAATATATCACGCATTCTTTCCCCAAAACTATAAAGAATAAACATTGACATAATCTATCTTTCTGGGAAAATGTTCCACCTATTTATTGTCTTAATGTTATAGTGATGTCTAAACGGGAGTGATCCATAAAATTACCCGAAGGTAGAAGTACGCTGCCAACTTAATACTGTTTTTCCTCGCTGATCATTTGGCACCAACTTACCAAGTCCTAAAGGACGGAAGGCGACATCTAGCGCAATGACAGTGCTCAACTGTGTGCGCCACTATCCTTCTCTCCTGCCACTGCACTCGCTACACGTCGCCTTTCAAAGACGTAGAAATTATGGTTAGCTATTATTTGATATATATGAACTCTTCAACTCCAGCTACTACTATATGTAATCTCAAATGACGCAGCTGCATCTTCGGTAGTTTTGTAGCTACACTGTGAAATTGTACTTTTTACGGAAAACCTCAGTAAGATGATTTTCATGCCTAGTGCTTTTGATAATGAAGCCTACAAATTATAAAACTGGTAATGTAACAACTTCTACAAGATAATACGCAATGGTATGAGTCGCCGCAGTGATACGCAGCTTCCACCCCGCTCCAAGCAAACCAAAACTTCCATGTCACAGAGATCAGCAAATGGGTACTAGGATAATATTTCAAATTGAATAGACTATTCGCATTCAGTCACTCCGATGAATAAAATGAAGATGAATGCTGGCGCATTTCACAGAGACTGATAACGTCAATGCTTATTCTTCTATATAACGAGCTAAGACAAATTATACCCAAAAATTAAAGCTAATAATAAGCTCAGTTTCCTAAATGTCGTCTACGTCAAATGTACTCCTTCGAAATCATAATGACATTTAAGCGAAAATTGAATGAATTTTCTTTAATAATAAAGCTGTTTTGTGTTATATTTATGCATTTTACAAAATCACAATCGCACTTCCCACATAAAGCTCCTTCATTACTGATATTTTCATTGATTGAGCAAAGAATTACAGATGTCTTTTAAGTCACATAAGCAGCCGTCATGTAGCTAAGTTTTTTTGGCTCGCCGTGTAGACTTCCGACTATTCAAATTTATTTAAGCGGAGATTTTCGTTTCAATGAACAGTCTACCAAATGTCCATAGTTGTGCTGAGATGGCCGCAAAACTCGGAACCTCAGGCGGGACTCGTACCCGCACTTACAGATATCCGGTCTGCCGTGCTTTCCATTACACCACCGAGGCCCTTGCTCTGCAACCACTCAATGCTTCGCCTACCAAATGATTGTGAAAATAAGTTAACAGCTTCAGGCAGTGTTAAGTTCATTTTGCTCAGATAATATGCTTATATTCTCGGCCACCACAACACGGTCACCAAATGGCCACTTTAATCCAACTTGACCATATCCACTTCTATTTTCACCGTATTTCTTCAAAAGTGACAAAATAGAGAACCGTTACATCAAAAATCCACTATTCTCTTAGACAATGGTTACCACATAATACTCAGCTTGGGTTACTCAAACACAAATTATCTGCCAAAGCGAAGAAAAATTACAACCAATGAAAATAACCAGATGAAAGTCAGTAAGAAAAAAATTAACTAACATTCAATGAGATGGGAGAGATATAAATATTAACATCCGATCGCGTTTCCAAGCCACTGAGTTGATCATGTGGATTGACTATTAATGTCTCAGATTGCGACTGTTGTGAATCGAAATCAACATCAATTTCTTTCTTCAAGACACACTGACTGACGTGATTACTTCTGCAAGATCTGGATTGCATCTATGAAATATGGAAAAACAAAAAGCGAAATGCTCACACGAGTATGCGTTGCGCCTCCAAGAATGCCAATCTGGAAGCAATATGTATTAGAGGTTCAAAGCGCCAATCCAATAACTAGATCAAAAATATAAATAACAAAATTGATGAACAAAACGTACTCATATGAATAGCACATGGAAAACATTTTCGACCTCCTTCAACATTGACATAAATTTAAAATATCAAAATGAAGCTTACTGTTGTGTTGCTTCTTCCAGCTTATATATTGGAAACATTAATGACCGTAACGTTTCGTGCATTTTTGAGTCCAATTTGCGCTGTTCTTTCGGCGATAATCGCTTCTTTTTCCGCCATTCTGACAACTGTGTTGCACCGAATGCGATACTTCCTACAGGCATGTCCTGAACATTTATTTTAAAGGATAAACCATAGTCCATGGTGACAAGAAACCAACGAAAAAAAGATAGAAAAACATGCCTTTGTGTAGAGTGTAAATCAAACTGTAAAGAAGTGAGTTCTTGGTTTAGTCATAACACTTCTTAGTTCATACACAGTGGAATCTCCTAGCAAAGAAAAACAAACGACGCCTTGCATACTTATGCGACAGCTTTAAGCAACATAAGAGTGGTGTAGTCAACGAAATACCAATCTTATGGACTCTTTAACTGATATCAGCTATTATAGATTGTCCAAAAATCATTTTTAAAAAATTTATATAGGGGCAAAAACTCATTATTTATGCAAATCGCGTAATGTAATGCAATGTCCAAATCAAGAACATATACAAATGTGCTAATATTTTAGCCATGAAATATTATTGAGGAATTAAACTTCATTACCATTAGGACCTACAAAAAAAAAACTATAACTATAACTAATCGACTATAAAACAAGAGACGTATGCTTGAGTATGGAAAGAAAGAGCAATGTAATTTATAGTGTTATCGTCTTGTACACTGCACAATTTGTTAATTCTTTCAACCTAGAAAAGAAAATGATGATGTGATAACCTGCATGTCTGCATTATGAACCTCACAGTGGTATAGTTGGAAGGTTTTGAGTATGATTTTTGACCTCATTAACCATTCGCCTGTTGATCACATCTATGACGAGAAAATCTCCATTTCTAATGTAAAAGCTATAGATCCAACATAAAACATGACTGTTAAATTTATCTTCCTTAATTCTCATAATAATGTTGGCGATTTCCATAGCGGATAAGAGATATTCGTATTTCTATGACTTACACGAAATTGAATGAAAAAAAACGCTGCTTGTAGTCGGACCCAACCTCAGTTATTTATTGCCACCACTAAGAGCCTGTATAAAACTGGCTTTGACTTTCATCAACTTGACTTTGCGTGATGCGCCTATATGTTTCTTATTCAACTAACTTGATATCGTTAAGGTAGTTAATTAATATAATCTATATGTGTATGACTCGATATGATACCTCATTACCAAGTCAGAACAAGATCATTCGGATAACCGCAAATTTGGTTCACGTTAACACTGCAGAACCCCACCGCTGTGCGTCGCGTCCCCTCAGAGCCTGCATGGATAATTCCTCCTTGATTTGAATAATAGGAAATCAATAGCAACAATGCATAGACAAATTTAAAACATTAAGATAACATTTCAAAAGATCTCAAATGAATGACAAGCAAGAACTGTTCATCGAAAATTTCAAAATATCAACGTTTTTTTGATTGAATAAGTCTTCCTACCAATTTTTCATTTAGTGCAATTATAGTTAAGTGAATATGTTTGAGGTGAAAAAAAGACACCCCATGACATATCAACAAAAAGAGTGCTAAGAAAAGCCGTGTTATTGAAATTCTGCAAGAGCCGACACCAATAAGATGAAAGAAAAACTTTGTATTCGATAGACTGTTGTAGAACTGGTAGACAAAAATTTGAAGCAGCACATTGAAAAAAAACGGCATGCATTTTGTCGACGTTCTGAAGCGGTTCTCATTTGAATTGTAGCATGAATTTCGCACCGTCATAAGGAGATATCGATGAAAATTGATTCGTACTGGAATGGTTGTCAAAACTTCTCGAAGCGAACATCTGTTCAGCTTTGAAGACTCGCTGATACGCTGCACTGTTGAAATGAGAATTTGTGTACTTTACAACTTTATAACATTGTCGAACTAAGCAAAGCTAACGTTCTTATTACAAACAATTACCAAAATTGTCTAGTTAGCATTTGCATTCGCGTTGTTATTTTCTAATGTTCACAAAACATAGAAATCAATCGACTTTACACGGTACGAGACGAATCACCACGATCATCTACGTTTCCGTTAATCATAGTACAGTCAAACGGGCACCAATAAAATATCTATTCCTCACTATCGCACACAAGAATCAGTTTTGTTTCTCGATCAGTTTCCTAGACGATTACCTAAAAATGAGTTACTAGTTAAATGCACTGGAAGGGGAGACAAGAGAATCTGTCAAGCATTATACGGGATCTCGAATCTCTTACACAATAGTTACAGCACGTTTAGAGAAAAAATACCAAAGTAGCGAAGTCCTCATCAAATAATTGATGCACGAGCTGTACACATCACAAGCATCATCCAACTGTGTTAAAAAGATGAACACAGGGATAATAAATTTCTTTAGGGAGAATTAATAGAAGGACAGATGAAATAGTGTCTGTGTTCAGTCGGGTTCGGAAGCCGTTAGGTTTGCTCCAAAGTTGAGTTATTGCACCTCAAACTTGGGTAATTAAATCTTTATTTAAACAGCACCAAAAATACAACATCAAAATTAGAATAAGGTAAACCAAGATTATGCATAATAGGATTATCGTAAAGGATACGTGAAAATGTGTTTATGCAATTAGATAACAATTACTAACCAGATACAAAAGGTAGGAATGATATATCAAATCAAAAAGAATACGCTATGAAACATGGAAGTTGTATGAGACTTGTAATATAATGAAATAACGACAACGAATTCAATAGTTAAGGTGAAAGGAGATTGTGTTAGAGGTAAATAAGTAAGGAGTACGGATCAGATGTTCTACTGCAGTCGCTTATACAGGGAGTGGGCGGAGACTAAAGATGTTGAAATAGTGTCCCTTTCTCATGTCGGTACCAGAGGCTAATCATGATGTCGAAGCAATTATCACCTTTTGTGAATTGGGACATTTTCTCTCTTACTCGCGTCTCCACTAATGCCAACTTTCGATACGATGACTCAGAGACCAGAAATCACTACGATACACAATATTACTTTCCGTTGCACTCTCCTTTAAAGCCATAAACAAAAACATCACCATGAAAAATTAATACGCTATCTTCCAATCATAATGAAGATGCGATGACGCTCTCTATATGAACAAATACCGAACAAGGAACTCCCAGATTCTAGTGGGACAAGCACAAGTCCAAAACAAAAATACAGGACGATCAGTGAGAGTATTCCTCGTTCTTTATACAGGTTCGGATAAATTATTCATAGCCGATAAACTTGCTAAACATCTCAAACCTCCCTCTGTGGAAATTGTAGACCTAATTTTCTATACATTTAGTGAGCTTGAAGAGATTATAAAAACTCGCCAAATGCTGAAACATTACTGTGGAACAATTGAGGAACACCATACAATTTTGCAGTAACAAGAGCGGGAACAACAACAAAACTTTTAAAACGTATTCCCTTCACCAAGAAGACGTTAGTATTCTGTAACTTAACAATATTAATCTCCTTATTGTTCTAAACAAACATACATTCAAACTGACATCCTACTTCGTCGCTCTGATCCACTTGACCTCTTAAATGATAAAACATTTGCAAACAAAAAACTAATTTCCGAATCCTAATCAATTCATCCAAAACTTGGCTATCTCATAGTAGGAACTATTCATAAACAAAAAATTCGTATAGACAAAACAAACCAGTTTGGGAAAAATTCAAATTGACGACAGAACCAAGATTTACAATTAGTTATAAGGAAGTAAAATTATTTACTCCTCCAAAACTGAATGAAAAACAAAACAGAGTACTAATTACAGTACAGAATTGTGAAGATAAAGAATTCATTAGCTTCTCAGAAATTTCTCACCGGTCAAAGTCAGCAGAACGGATAGTGGCATACTTTTCAAAATTCATCAAGATAATACCAGACGGACTAAATCAATAACATAAGGATCGTATTCAGAAGGACATTATAGAAATAAAATGAATGAATTCTAAAACAACAGCAGATGAACGTTAATCAGCACTTAAGTTATTGGTTTGCAATAACTAAAATGCGTAGTGCTACTTCGAAAGGACAAAACCAATTGGATCAACATAGAGATCAACATGGAATTAATCGTTGCAAAGGTAGACTGCAAAAGCGAACATTCCATTTAATACCTAACAATTCATATTGATAATGAATAATACCAAGCTAGAAGAAATTATCACACCTACCGGAGTTCTCTACCCGTTTCTGCCTGAGAACAATTTTCACACGTAAGCACATGTAGGGGGCGCAGTGGCTCAGTGGTGGAGATGCTGCAATGATACGCCGGCCTGAATCAGTTCCCGGCCGGCCAACAGGCCTACGAAGCCCGCCGTCCCTCCGTAAATTGATACCAGAGAAATCTGGGTGCGATAACTGGCACTGACATGGTGAAGAGTTGTCAACTCAAGTCACTGTATAGACCAGCCACGCATCCAACCACCTCCACGATATCACGTTGAACACGAATGCGTTGGCGCATTCCACCACAATGAATTGATAAACGCCAACAATCATCAATTATCTAAGCAAGGTTTGTTTGTAGCATGTTCAGCTACATATTTTTGTCGCTTTATTTGTAGATACTAACATAAGAAATTCACTGGGAAATTTGATTCATTTATGATTTGACTCAACAATTTATGCTGGCACATTTGAGGATCAGTAAAAATGGTTCCTAAACCATGCGATAAGTTGAGTTCGAAGTAATGTTGTCAGCAGCTGGATAATTTGAGTACAAAAGCTGATAGGAAGAAAAACAGTAGGATAAACATCATACTGCATCCAGATTGAGATTGTCGCATCCACCATATTCCCCAGATTTAGCAGTCTTTCATTGACACCTGCTTTTACCTTACAAAATTTTTGAGAGACAAAAACATCAAAAATGAAGAAGATATAAAACAAGCACTGGTTCAATTTTCCGCATAAAAAGACGAAATTTTTTTTAATAATTGGATTTGCAAATTGCCCTCACGATAGCAAAAATTCTTTGAAAATGATGACAATCTCACTGTTTAATAACGTCTCTTTTAATTATTTAATTTAATATTGCTTTTTAATATTATAGCCGGACAAAGCACAACCTCTTCTAGCAGTTTGGCTCAGTGAAAGAGGTGCCACAGATACACAAAGGCCTGAACCATGTTCGCGGCCGCCACCACGGTCAAACAAGCCCGCTATCACACCGACTTTCGTAAATTGATACCAGAGAAATCTGGGGGAGATAACTAGCATTGATTTCGTTAAGAGTGGTCAATTCAAGTCACTGTATAAAGCAGGCTCGCATGCAACCACCTCCGCGATATCACATTGAATAGTTTCATTTTTTTTTATTCCGATAAGACTTTTGGTACACCTTATATGATACATGACTCTTAGTTTCCACAACATTGCAGTAAAGTGCAATGTAAGGCAGAAACATTGAATATCGAATTTTTGACAGCAGACTCTTAAAATACTAAGACGACATATAACATGTGAGAAAATGAAGGATCTCCCTTAAAAGTACTCAAATATGAAGGACATATAAGAAAAAAGAACTCAGAAATCCAGACGGTTTAAACATGTCGTCTTAGATTATTTCAGTAAAATATCAGCAAAAAGACCGACGTCTTGATTAATGTTTGTGGAATTGCCATTACATGCACAACGACAAGACTAATTTACTTAGAACCAACATAATTTGTAGCAAAAAGAAGAGTTCCAATCGCTATAACACCTGATAATAGCCCGATTCTCTTATTATTATTATCAGAATTACTAAGAAAAGTAGTCCATTCAATAATATAAATACAAAGCAGTTCAAAGGGCAACAATTACAATTGACGAGCTGGAAAAACTCACTAGAGGTCTCAACACCCGACCCCACCCTATCAAGAAAAGGATCCAGAAGCCTTCCCTATTCTAAAGAAAAAAGACTTTATAATAACTTATTCCTTCAAAACATTCACTTATCTGTTGGATGATTCGGATTATTTGATGAGATACCTACTTATAAATAAAGGAAGCGTTGAGTGCTTGCACATAGAGGAACTCGGTAGTGTAATCGATAAGCACAACAGATCGAACATTTGCATTTGCGGGATCGAATCCAGACTGAGGTTCCAATTTTTGCAAGACTCATCGTCAATACTATTCCTTTAATATTTCAACTGACTCTCCTCAATGCAACTTCTATTACCTTCCTTAGTTATCGCCATTTTATTGTAACATTTCTCTAAAACCTTGTTCATCACATTGTTGTTTATTATGGATCTTTCGTGTTCTTACTTTATCATAAAGGTTTAACCAACTAAGTTTGAGGATGGCTCAATCTACCACAATCGCTCATTGATTAGATTCTACGACACACAAAACATTCAACGCAATGGAACTTCGCTACAAATACTGTGTTATTGTTCTGTGCCTTCTGCTGCACAGCTTTTTTTTTCTCAATTTTTTGTGATTTCTATGATATCGCTCTGATTTCTAATCACGGCAGTTACACATGACAATGAAAAGTACCGCTTAAATTCATGTAGTAGTTGCACCACTTAATGACTCAAGGGTGTGCCGCTCAAGCGGAACTATGGCAAACAAGCAATAACGACTACCTATACTCGATGGTGTCCCACCATTCAATGTATTCTCAGAAAATGACCAACTGAAAAAAAAAACTTAAAGTGCATAACTGGACATTATCGGCTTGGTGAGAAATACTGCGGTTCTTATTGCTTTAACGTATCGGTATCGCCTGGAAACGTTGACGTTATTAAACCAAGATGAACGACCACTAGGCGCAATGGATGGCATAATAAGAAAATTGGTGCTATACGTTCCGGAGTGCTAGGTTATATAAAAATGGGAGGGAGAAATCCAACGTTCCAACCTACGTAAGTGATCAAAGATTAGAGACAAAACAAATGGTGATTAGTAGTGCCACTCACGTAATGCGTATTAGTGATGACCGAAGGATACTATAGAAAAATCTCCTCTATTACATAGAGGATTTTTCTATCCCCAACCCTAGCTAACCTGTACTCTATACTTTAGCTTACATCTCTCTCTCTCTTCTATATTCACTCTTCACCTATATTTATGTGTCACCCATCGGTACACACACCAATCGATCGATCGGTCATCCACACCGATCTATCGATACCTTGCCGGGCAAGAGATAGCTCCTCCTATTAGCCTCCACCATTCTCTTACGAAATATGTTCACGCGGTCGCAACACGCTATTACTCATCCCCGACATACTAGTTTGCTCATGATGTAGTTTACTCATATGATACCAATATCTTCATATTATTTACTTCCATGTTTTGAATAGTGAAACTTCTTTACGCTTCGTACATGAATAATTCGTCGAATCTATCCGAAGTATAATCAGACCATAGTAGTATTTGTTCTCAGCTGATACATTGGTCTATCATACATTTCCTACTGAATCACAATCGCTTTAGATTGTATTTTATTGTCTTAACTATTCGTTAACTATTGTTATTTGTTGTCGTGTTTTTGATATGTATTTATATAAAGGTTTAATTACCCAAGTTCGAGGTAACTAGCCAACTGCAAGAGAACTATCGATCGTCTCAATACTCAATACACACAAATCCTACACGCACCTCTAAATCTTCACGGTGCGTATTCCTCAATAGTCGATTGGTCTCAACTACAAAGTCCAACGGCTCAACTACACACTGCCCAACTACAAGAGGCTCAACTATACGCTGTCCAAGCCAACTACAGAGTACCCAAGTACAGGGTACTCACCTACAGATACTAAGCATAAGTGACTGTATTTAAATTGACGTGTAACGCACCATTAAAAAACCAGCAATTCTATGATGAGATCAATTCATGAAGGTCAGAGGAAAGGATTTTGATGCGTTGAGATTTATGGGAACGAACGGTATGCCTGGACAAATACTGAGAGAAGAGAAATGATTTGAATGTCATTTGTTCGAACAGATAATAATAGGGAACCGATTGGTAAGTCTCATCATTTAAAATTAACACAAAACACGATGCCATCAAATACAAAACGCTAGCCATAAAAAAATCAACCAAGAAAGAATGCATCGTCAAAGAGGTATAACTGTTGGTACTTAATAATAAAATGCAACATCATGTGGAAAGGGCTTCATGTGCAGAAGTATTTAATTGTGCACACCAATGTGACAACGTACTTATGAAAACTACACCAGACAAATACTCGGCTTATACAGTTCCTTCAAAGGAGTTAAATCCAAAAATTTGAATACATGTTAACGTCTCGTGACTGAAATGGGAGCGTTGTTATTTATTAACAAAATACTGCGGTTACTGCAGTAGATGTTACCAATAAAAAGTAAGACTTTCAAAAAACAATAATAGCGACATATTGCAGATGGAAAACATTTAATTGGAAATAGCAAAATAAAACATAAATTACCCGCTAAAAAAGTCAAATTTAAGACGTTCAAAGATCAGTTTATATTCTAGTAGAATGGTTACTTGGTGCAAAAAAGTATCAATACACAACATTTCTAGCAATTCTGATTGGTACACCAACTATAACACAGTAAATTGCATCGGATGCGTTATATTTACATGAATCATATCAAGAAAATTTTGCATGGGGTATTCAGTGATTGTCAAACTCAAAAATAAACTGCCATTTAGTCAAACACATTCAACAAATGAAAAAAACATTCATGATAAGTAAACAATGGCTGAAAGAAACTCAAAAAAATGAAAAGTAACCGTTATTATTTAAACCAAGAAAATAATTATAAGTTGAGGGCCTAGTTGTTTGACAAATATAAAATACAATATGCTTAAATATTAATTAATACGTATCATTAAACCAGATTGACTAAATCCTTGTGATCCGATCTTGGTATACAACAAATGATAAATAAGATTGTTAAGGCAAGCACAACAATCAAATATGATCCAGTATGTAAGGAATGCAACAAATATGTTTTATTGGACAGCTAGTTTATAATATCTTAATCAATCAAAACATCTCACCAAAAACTGCAACAGGATAACGTTGTAGAACAAAAAGTAAAGCGTTGTAGTGAAATGACAGTATCAGACCCAACTGTCATTAATTTCACGAGTTCCGTCACATTTTCGCAAGGAGGCATAAAGCGGTTCATGAGAATACTTGTCTTTGCGGCTTTGACACTTTTCAGTAGAATGAGCTGTTTGTTCACGATGCAGAGGTCGTCGACACTTAAATATAAATGAGTGCTCTATTTGTCTGAATCAAAGGTATTATCACAATCTTCACACATTTGATTCAACTCAGATGAAAAAAAAATTCAAATGAAAGCATGTCTTCAACAACACATAAATCAAAACGGTTTAATTTATCGTGCTCCCTATGACGATATTCAATGAGCATTCTGAGTTTAGTTATGAACGCGACGATATTTCGTATCATTTCTAAAGAATCGGTAATAGAAATACGAAATGATTTGAATAAATAAACAAATAAGGGTATATCAGATGGTGAAACAAAGTTCAATAATTCACAGTGATATTAATGAGTGAAAACGGAAGTCTTGGCACGATGGACGAAACCCGGAATGACCCATTCGTTTAGATTCATTATGAGTTGTAGTAGTTGGATCTCGTTTGCACTGACGTGAGACGAGTGATTTGTATTGAGTACATCACATATTTCCAGATCATTCCCGCCTTAATCCACCTACTCCGGAGTGATGTGAGGTAACAATGATGTGCCCACACAACTCTATATGCCACCATAATTGGTATCATATATGCAAATTCGAAGACCGCAAAATCCACTATCCAATAATCCACATTACCTATTTGAACCTAAGCACTAAAATAACATCGAAATGAGCAAGAGTTGGTTTAGCATTATACAAGCATTCTGAAAACAACAGTATGACCATTAAACTCTAGTTAAAGGGCTTGCTTTGAATACAGTGCACGAGTCGCTACATAATATAGACAAAATTATATGCTTGTTTCCTGGTACGAATAGAAGTATATATTTAGCTCATAAAAAAGTATTAACAAATAGCCACCTGTAAGTCAGCAACTGCACCATATCCTTCACTACCAACAGTATCGTCTAAAGGAGCAGGTCGTTCTCGACCTTGACTAGAGATTGGTCTCGCCAAAGTGGTTGGATCATTCCTAAAAAATAATGTCTAGAAAATATAGAATTTTAGTGGAAGATATGAAGCTTGTTTAATAACATCAACAGATAGATCTAATTTGAATCTAGGAAATAGAACACAGAGGAAACAAATCATTCAACTAAAGGACAAATTCTAAATCATATAAAGACCTCACCTAACAGTTCCCGAGTAGAAGTCTGCTTCTTTCAAACCACTTCTTCTAAACCCATCATGTAATTCTTTGTGCTGCCACATCATGAATAAAACTTGACTTGCGTACTTACACACACGATGTGAATATGTAGGATAACCACGTGCCAATAAGCGTAGTTTTTCAGTACCTAAATGAGGCAAAATTTGTCTACTCAAATACAACCCAATAAATTTCCTAAACAACACAAGGCGATCTTAAAGGCATATAACTCAAAATCGAAGCACGATAAAGTAACTGCAATGCAAGAACAAACATTTTCATATGGTATCTTAGAAATTCTTCAACAGGTTTTTGAAAAATCCTTGTGAGATGTGCCACACATTCGTCATCAAAGTGGCAATTTAAAAGAAGTTAAATGCAGTTCTGCGCTATGCAATAATTTGAAGTAAGCAATGGTTACTATGATAAAGCTGTTTATCTTAGGAGGCACAAATTTATGTACCATTCGAAGATAGGGTTTTGCAGAGGACGAAGGCTGTCACGTATCTGCGTAGAGTTAGAGTTACATGCAAAAACATCCTCTAAACTATCTACACAATAGAAAATTTCTACTCTTTTGAGAATGTACTCCAATTCCGCAGAAACCTCGATTTCATAGGTTGACTCTAGGAAATACAAAAAAAGGTTAATCACAAACCAATTGTACAAGATAGTACTTGGTCACTGACTTAGAAAACACTGATCCTCTCAATGACTTTTCCAATGATTCAATATATTACTACTAACCCAATCATTACTATAAAAAGCAAGAGTGGTAAGCGATTTCTGCTCTTCACACTTGTAAATAGAAAACACTTCTCGCCAACATTCATTGACTTTATCCAGTTTGAAATCCTCAATTACTTTTACAGTGTTGAGCCGTTACAAGATTGCTGCATGTATGTGTAATTTTTATAAATTTAGTGTGGTCTGTTGGCAGATCCAAGATAGTTCAATCTGATATAAATTAATAATTACCTCTTGCCTCGTGAACATCTTTGGTAAAGGCAGTGCTGCTTCTAACCACCTCGAAAAGAATGCCTAACACAGCGCCAATTGTCTGGTCACTAATAGATGATCTACGGGTATCAATGTCCGGAAGCTTATCTATCAAATCATGCAGTGCGTATTTCCCTCAAATATAAAACTGTTTCACTGAGTATAATTAAAACGTATAAATTCTGCAAAAATTTTTTTACGATTCATAAATACAAAAAAAATTCGAGTATTCCTTCGAGAAATGTATTGAAATATGCTTTACAACATAAAATACTTCCTTACCAATAAGTTCCAAATTTTTTGAATCCAAAGAAAGATTTCGCAAAGCAGTTGCCACTGCGCACACAACGTAATCATCTTTCAGTCGAATTAGTTCGACAAGAACTGGTAGACCCTTTTCAACCCGAACAGCAACACGTACCTCAGCACTGGGAACAAACTGACAAGCAGCAAGATTTTGAATAGCACCAGCAGACGCCTAAACGTTTTTATCAATTTTAACTTGAACTTTATATTTTCAGTGTTACATACTATCATTTCGAAATTGAATAAGTAAACTGCAAAAACATAAATATACTTCTAAAGTGTCCAGATTAGATGCTTCTTGCAGAAGTTTCAAGTACAGTTTGACGACATGTGGCTGCCACAGTAAGGCAGGTCCCTACAACATCACTTGTCAAGTATAAGTATTAGATTCTTGATATGATGACGTTTGATATAAAATTATTTGATATACAAGAACCATGATGATAATCCCATTTCGAATCACCATAGTTACTCGAATGTAAGAAAAGGGATATTTGATATGTGCAAAACACAAAGAAAAGGTAACGTGGTTTCAGAAAAGTTACGATAATTTCTCTACAACATATAGCCAGACTGTTTTTTGAAGTAATATTCCAAATAGAACCATTTGAATGACACCAACGTATCAAATATGTGAATATTTACAAGGTTTTTAAAAATGTAAAATTGATGTGGGAAATGTAATGAAAGAGCAATATATACAGCTTCTATTTATAATTTAAGTGTTTGCAGGAAATCAGATAGGATAAACCTACTAAGCAGTTTGAGAAAACATTTCGATATTGTTCTAGAAAGACCTATTCATTTCTCACTGATCTCAATTTAGTTCTCAAATCGAAAAAATGACACTCAATCACACCAGCAAAATGCAAGAGCGAGGGGCAATTCCAAGAAATCAATTACTAGGAATGCAGTCATATAATCGAGCTGTCAAGAAACCAGTGTGCCTGAAATGGGTTGAGTACAAATGATGACTGATCGACTGACTCTGCCAATGATCACTGGGAATCCAAATAGTTATAAAACGCATATACACGTAAGAGCATACTTATTATGCGACAAACACTAAACTACTAAAGTTCTTATGACCAGCCTTTTTTTTACACCTTTTCAGATTTTAAAACCATCACAGCACTTCTCCTACTTTTTGAAACTTGACTTTAATAAATTGTTCTAATCCTATTTGTAAGTCTAAGCTATATTACCTTGCTCACATACCAGAAATTTTGAAGCAATTCTTGAATATTATATGTATAGCAGAAGTTTTGATTGGCTTGTTGACAATTCTATTTCTATTCTATCTAATTCTAACAATTCTATTGATTCTAAACAAAAATGAATAAAAAATATAGATTCACTTCGAAAAGTAGTCGCTACATCGAGTGTTGGGTCAGAAAATCTAATAATATAAGGGACGAAGTAACACAGAGGTATGATGAGCCCCACTGAGACGGGTGTTTACACAAAGCATACCTTGATTAGGAACCGCGGAGTAAACCAGAACTTACATCTATCAGGGATAGTTGAATCACTACAAGAATAAACCGAGAGGACTGCCATCTGATTTGGCCACAGAATGGTCTCTCAAGTCATTGTATAAACCGCTATTTTTCAAACATCACTGTAACATAGAGGCATCTCGACAAGGAAGCGGATCACGCGATGAGAAAGATATTCAATATTTCGATCCGACATTTTAGTGATATAACTATCAGAGAATATTGATTTTGAAAAAATCGAGATCTACAAACGAATATGAATACTTGTTAAAATAAAAAAAAATCCTTCCTCTTGGTAGCTTTCCACCGAGAGCACTACTAGGATATTTTATATGAGCTACACCTCACTCACAAAATAGTTGATAAAAGTGATAAATGTGTTTTCCATTCCATTACGGCATATCGCTTAGATTTGAAAAAAAAAAGTGGAGTATATAAACAGATAAATTTTTAATTACTTCATTTACTGAGCTTTCTTCACCATGGCTGCGGTCGTGGAAAACCCACCAGCGAAAGAAGATACGTGGGCATTTCAAAAGATTGGAACATCGTTCCCGCCAAATCCAGTTAAAGTCAGAAGATGAGGGCTATTAATTTAGAATTTCATGTTAAAAACTCTTATCTGTTTTCAGTGCCTAGGTCAACAAAATATGTATGTCGCCTTATGGTATAAACATGGAAAACCGATCCATGGAAGATCATGGAATAATGGTGGAGTTGTCGAGTGTTCATTTCCTTATAAAAAAGCCGAGCTTAGAACAGCTCAGCAACTGGAAGGAAATATTCAGGTTTGACGCGAAACATTTGTACATACTTGTTACATTCTTGTTCCCAATCATTCGCTTCAGGTTCTCCAGTACACTGGAGACCACAATACTCAAGGATTTTGGTACGAATGGGTGCTTTACAAAGATCGTTTCGAAAAAACTGAAGCTCGTCAACTCGTCAAATGCGGAGACTCATTTCCGATCTTATGGAAAAACCGTCCGGAAGTGGGTACTTCAACAGTCCATACAACCTCTAATCACAAATAGAGGTGAAACAACAAGCAGCACGTAATCGAAATAGTGATGTTATTAAGAGTTTATAAGTGGTTAATGCAAATATTATCTAGTCTTCACTTCAAAATGCTCAATATCCAAAGGCACTTAACTATTCAACAACAATATATATCAGAAGCGCAGAGATATTGAATACGAAGTAAGATGAGATATGGCGTTGATCAATCCCTGTTGCTGCTAACATTCGTGCTCAACGTGATGTTGAGGAGGTGGTTGAATGCGAAGCTGGTTCTATACAGTAATTCAAATGTTCACTCACTCATGATTCCCACTCTTCCCCAAATCAATGCTGTTTATTCTATTATAGGGCTAGTGGACAGTCGCCTTTACTACGCAACTTGCTCCTCCTAACTATAATAAAGTGGAAAATCTGGACGCACATTAGTTGTAAACTGCAAATTAATGAACATAAGTCTAGAGAAATTCACTTCCACAATAGGTCATACGTCCATTCTAATAAAGTTTGGAAAACTGTGAATAAGGCCATTTTATAACAACAGATTTTTCTCTAGCCAGCTTAACTAAAAACTAAATAGAGGGGCGTGAAGTTATTTGTATCCACAATCGTGTGATGGTCACTGCTGAAACCATATGGTAGATATGATTGAGAAATTTGCAAACAAACTCCAATTTCTACGATTGACAAGTTGCTCCGTTATAGGGATACTATGAATGTTCTGATAATTTCTTCATTTGTAGAAAACCTATGAAATTACCTAGTAACGCAGCGTAAATAGATACGATCAGCCATTTCCTTTATTACGGCTTTTTTAAGTGAATGTTGCTCCATTATCAATCGCATTTGAAACGTAAGCCTAACCAAGAAACCAAGACTTCGCATGCAAACAGCGATTTGTACGGAAACATTTGCATATATTAATCGTATAATATATACATAATTACACATTTTACCAAGCCAGTATGACATTGACAAGCCATAATTTCGTTATTAAAATGAAAAGAGAAGATAATAAGCGTCATTTCCCATTTACAGGGTGCGCTTCTCGGCTATGTAGATAACAAGACAGAAATTGCCCTATTCTCATGTGATGGGAAAGTATATGAAAAAAAAGGAGGTGAACTCGCTGACATGTACATAATTATGAGGAACACTAAGGGTGGTCCGCCATTCTGTGAATGCGGCAAATGTCCTAAAGCACCACCACCTCCGCCTGTTCCAGCACCAGGACCTCCTCCTCCGAGGTCAGTAGTTTTCAAACTCAATTATAAACATTATTACTGATCTAGAAAACGTGCAAAGTATTTTTCTACGTGCAAGTACTTCATAAAAGCAAGTTCTTAGCATCAGTCTGGTTCAAAAGTTGTCTAGGTAATTGGTAAAATAATATATAATTTAAAAAATTACAATAAGTAAGCAGGATGAAAAACACTGAATCTAGTTATTGAATTGACAAAAATCACTGACAAAGCAAATACCTTTGGGTTGAAATTTTTAAGAACTAGTGATAACTTTTAGCTGTTTCTTCAAATTCCAAACAAAGAACTGAAATACCTTTCCATAAAATACCATTCTATCTTTCATAACAATAAGAATGACGGATACGTACGGGTTGAAAGAAAGAATGGCGAGAATTTTTTGAAGATTTTTTATATTCATTTAACACCTTCGACGACGAACTTGCATTTTGCCTACTATTACTATTGATGCACACATCATAATGCTCTGCTTAGGAACCTTGGAAAAAAATTGTATTGTGAAGTGTGAAGACATAATCATACATATGTTGCAGAGTAATGATCGATGAATGGATGGATATCCGAGCAGGAGATCCATGGCCAAATCGACCGCTCGTCAAAGCCTTAGATAAAACTCTTGACAACACAATTGCTGGTGAAAATCCGAACCAATATGTGGCATTATGGTACCAAGCAGGTGAACCAGTTATGGGTCGCATTTGGGATGAAGGTGGCAAGGTATGTATTTTATAGTCACAAATAACAAATCTGAATTAGCTACTTAAAGGTAGCTGCAAACTTTTGCTGGAACAAAAATGAGTACAAGGGAAATGTTGGATCAATCCAAGTTCTTGTGCACCTCTCCGATCACGTTCGAGGATTTGACTACAGTTGGATTCCATTCCCACAAGTGCGTAACATTTAAATAATTGACAACGAAATCAAAAATTTTGCATTCCAGGCAGCATCGTTTGATAAAGACAAAGAATGGATACCGGTGCATGTGAATAACGCGAAGGGTGATATTTCGGCTGGTGTCATCACGTTCGATGGAAAGCAGATATTAGGAAAAGTCGATGTTAGAAACGAAAAATCCTCAGCAGGGTTCGGAGGAAAAGAAAATATGCTTGTCGGACCTGCTTGTGCCAGCAATACCGTTGTACTGTGCCGCAAAGCAAGACCCGGATACAAATTTGATTGAAGCGTTCGCACCAGTAATAAAATAATTTTGTCTGAGCTAGTGAAGTAATTCAAGTATGAAAGGACTTACCACCACCACTTCAGTTCCATGTTCTTTCCGTTTATCTTTGTCCTTTTTCGGTTTAGGGCTGTTTGGTGCTGTTTTACTTCCCTTACTGTAGAGCATATGCGCAGCAGCAGGATCATAATTAGGGTCTTCTACCTCTTGTATTCTAAACAAGCACTTATAAGCTAGAAAAGTCGTTATTTCATGGTTAAGACTCATTATTGAACAACTGCAATAAAGTACCTGTAGCTCAGATTACGCAAAAGGCACACGACATTCTCCACAGACTGCGAATCAACTTGATTTTGCTGAATCGCCATCGTTAAAAAATTCACAAGGCTTTCGACGAGATTTGGAGAGGCTCTCAATCTTTTTCTTGCAAAAGCATTAGCTCCACTAATGTTTCTGAAAGCAGGAACCGTTGGGAACACGATGAATTTCGTAAACTGGACGCTATGAAAATCAAAATTAACAGGCAGTGGTAAAATAGATGTGGAACAAACCTAAGTACTCCTGTAGAGTTCTTGAAGGTGGAAGTATTGCAGTGTTCCAACGAGGAGCCATTGAGTCTATATCCAGATATGTTAGTGCACACCTGTAATACACCGGCTAGTTTAATTAGACGAGTAGCATTGCTGTAGAAAGAAAACAACGGGAAGAAAAAAGGAGATGCTTAGGAAATAACGGTGGTTCTATGTCAAACATTGCTAGCTACCGCTTCATAAACGTGTTTCACCTGTTGAACTAAAGCATCAGTAGCTGCTTCGACTATCACCAATTTAAGCATATCAGCACTAGACAAGTTCCACAAAGCAGCAGTAGCTTCTTCTTTAACTCGGAAATCATTTGTTGTTTGTAAGACAGCAGCTAATATCCGAACACCGTCAGCATCCAGGACTGCTAGCTTTAAAAAAAAGCATTTAGTGGCGAAAGTGCAAAAGTCTACATGCGAATGTTTCGAATTTGCATCAATACATTGAAATATTAATGGATTGAAGTTCGTACTTTATTCCTGTCATTTTCTTTACCAAAACAGAGGTTTTTGAGACAAGCGCAAGCGTTCTTCTGAATCACTGGCATATCACTCTTTAAAAGATGTAATAATTTTGGAATACCTCCATATTCTCTGAACAAGAAAAGATATATGTTACAAATTACACCAAAAAGAAAAGCTTACCTGGTTTCATCTTTTATAAGGTTATCACTAAATGTCAAGTGTTGCAAATAACCACTAGCATTCAATTGTTTTTCTTGATCTGGATTATCCAAATAGTCGATCACTTCTTTCAGAGATGGATCACGCCATTGTACTAAAACAGCAAAACGATTAACTTTGAAAAATTCCGGGAGTTTAGAAAAATGCGTCACAAAATCTTGCTCCATAGTCAAATCTCAATGAATTTCCTCACAATTTCCATTTCCCTTCCTCGTATGCAAAGGTGGAGGAGAGTCGTCTCGTTCTGGAAGAGGAGGAGATTCTCGAACCATCTCTTCCATTAGTAGTTTGACAGAGCCGAATCGTTCTGCTTCAATGTATTTAGCATCGCCTATAATTTCCAAAAGGAATTTTGTCTGTAATAATATTAAAACCAGCATAAAACAATGCATACATCCATTTGCTTGAATATCGATGAAAGAGGATGGTTCTGATGGTTCCGAACAACCAACAACGTTATGAGCTAATACCCGGAACTGGTATTTGTGACCAGCGATCAAATCACCAACTGAAAAACTTCGACAAAAGAAAAAGAGTATCGAAATATATCAGATACAAAGCCAGAAGATATCGAAGAAAACTGAAAAGTTTATGCACAAATCCTAAGTTTTAAAAAAACCACCATATGTTTAAAGAACGGCAAAAATTCCTATTATTTGGCTTATGTCATGTGCAATCGGAGTTCAGAGGTCAATGTTTAATATAGTGAAGCAATCGAGATTCAAAAGCAATAAGAATGCATATAAAACTATTGATGTGGGTTTAGTAGGCTTACCTGTCATCTTACAAGCGTGAATGGGTTGATCATTTACTTTGTACCAACCAGCATCTTGTTGGAAGTCGCGAAATTCAACATCATAGCCCTGTAGTAACATTTATCAGCATGACGTGAATAAACATAATACCTCAGATTTGAAAAATGATATACTAGAACAGGGAGGGTGCTGAGAGCGGGGAGCCAACATATAGTGATTCGGTCGTCGCAAATCTCCAAATATTCAGGAGCCTGAGGTCGCGCAGGAACTCCTCGGACATGAGAATCTATATATTGATATCAAAAAAAAAACTTTGTTAAACAAGAAAGTTGGAAAATCTACTAATATTTGAGAGAAACCTAAGAGAATTCACCTTTCCAGAGAGGACGCAATGATATAATATCAGAGACTTCTGAAGGTGAGGACGCGGAATCACCAATGACACAGATAATGCGAAACTCATATGTAGATCCCGATCGAAGTCCTTCCACTATAAGAGTTTCACAAGTTAATAATATGTAATAATAAGAAAGGTTGCGACATAAGAATTAGATCATGTTGAGTCCAATAAAACAAAGGCGTTTTTTTCATGCAAACAAGGAAATCCAAAAAATTGAAAATAAACAGCATTGATAGTGGTGTTAAATGCAATGGAATGGAAAGATGAACAAAAACGTCCTGACGTAGAACAATTCAAAAGCAAGCAACTGGCAACAGTAAAATTGCTCAGGATACAGCAACAAATCAAAAATAATAACAAATCGAAATAAATTTATCGGTTTATCATTATCCTTTTTTTGATTTATCTGATCTAAACATTTGATCGGGCAGAATGAACAACTCATAAGCACTATGCCCTGGGAAGTAGAATATAAGATATCCCTTGTTGAAAACGTTTGAAACGAGTGTGAAAATCTCGGAAACCCTGAGTAAAGAAAAGTAAACAATTTGAAAAATGAATTTGTTAAAATTTCTCATATATAATGCAAACAAAACCAACAAGCATATACTTCAAATATCAGCCTATACTTCTTACCATGAATACAATTAAGTGTTATAGGATGTTGGTTTGCAGTGTACCAGTTTGGATCTCCAACTTCTCGGAATTCTACTATATAACCGGCTCCCGGTTCAGATTCTGCCCATTCTAATTTGACCCAGTCTATATCTGCTTCCACAAGCTTAAACCATTAAAACTAGAGAATAAGACAAATTATAACAACATGATGACCAAAAGTAAAGACGCTAGTTCATGCTACCTGTGGTTGACCAGCTGGTCGTATACTTGAATCTATTTTTCGTGAGCCAGCACCACGTTGTGGTGTTGCGGGTTTGATATGAGTAGCACCCGAAGAGCGACTTGGTGCACCTAGTCCGTCAGCACTTACACCTCTTACTCGAAACTCATACACGCCATTGGGTCGAAGGTTTTCTACTAAAAAGCAGTGATATATTTAAAGTACATTAGCATAGATATAGCTATACATATAAATCAATAGTAAAGAAACTCTATTTGATAAACTGCACGTAGAATTTCAGGGTAAGATAAATTGTAAATATTAGGAAGCAACACTAACTCAACAAGTCTCATTGCGTATTCAGTAATTAGTCGAAAGTTATTAGAAATTTATTGTAAAAATGCATGTCTTGATTTACCAGTGTTAACTCGGTTCAAAGTTAACATTCTCATTATATAAAAGTGACCTGTGTAGCAGCAATCTGTTGTCATAGTGTCGTTTGCAATCATCCAATCAGCAGTACCATATGTACGATATTCAACCCAAAAAAATAGAAAGTAAGTTGAAGACAATAAAAATAAAATTTTGAACAGACTTGATAACCAGCTAAAGGAGCGGATTTCAAATCAGCAACAGGTGGGATCCACTCAATTGTTGCACGGTGACCATCTACTGCTACTATCTTAGGGCGACTTGGTGGAAGTGGAGCACCTAGAATAATAATTAATAACAGCTCTTAAAAACTCTTAATTTATTCATTTATAAATGACGAAATAATGATAAAAATAGCCCCTAAGTCCCTTGGCAATTTGAAATAAAAAGCGACAAACAAAAAAACAAACGTGAAATAATTTTTGAAAGCAATACACAGTTTGCTGCCGAGATTAAAATATGGAGAACAACAAAAACGAAATACATATCATGCAAATGGCCTCTAAGTGAAGAATGCAGGCCTTGATGCCCACTAGATTTCGGGGGCGAAACAAGATAACAACGCCGATATGAGACTAACACCTAAGAGATACTACACGAAAAAAGGCAACTATATAGATTTTCTTTCAGCACTGACTGTATGGTAAACAATATTCCTAAAAATTTGGATGAAATTAGTCGTCTAAAACTTTCTTTACTGATTCCACCAATTACAAATTTACGTATGAGAGATGAAAAATTGTCTCTATCATATAAGAAGGCATAGAAGGAAGCGTATGACACGCTGCGAAGGCGTCCTTGACACAACAGGCCATCTACAGTTACTAAAAGGGTTCCCAAATTTCAATACCAAAAAGGACATCTATATGAACTGCCAAATTCTTCACTAGTCAGTGATCCACTGCCTTGTCTTTATTAGGATTCCTATTGCTATTTCATGCTATTATTGATAAAAATCGAAAAAAATCTTTCTATGTAACAAGAAAAATAGTACTATATTTGACATTACGCAGCTCGAAAAAAAACAGATTAAATGTATCGAATCAACCGAAGATTCTTCTAAGATATTAAAAATCGATATGACTAGTCAATAACTGAAAGATTGCTGAAATAGTCCGTGGGAATCAATCCACGAGAAAAATTAACTTACTTGTAGCATTTCCTCGGACGTGATTTGAAGGAATAACAGGAATAGATGATAACGATGGAGGCCCAAAGCCACCTGATCCTGCAGCTGATACTCGAAATTGAATTTCGCCAAAACACCCCTTCAAATTAGTGACTGAAATCAGCTCATCTTAAAAGATTTAACTAATCGATGAACATTTAACAACTGTTCATTTTAATTTGTGAATATTCACTTCAATATTTTCTTAACGTTTTCTTCATCTTAGCATTTGCGCATACTCGCCATCAAACAACGGGCAAAGGGGGCGTTGTGTCGCGCAGTAGTGAGGCTGCCGCAATAAGACACAGACCCGAATCGGGTTTGCAGCATCCACAGGGTCAGCCAAGCCCCTCATTTTGGACTCCGCAACCTTCTCATTTGACATTCGTTATAGATTACCATTTGCAATTTTCAGTAACACATATGAAAGTCTTGAAAAAATGCACCACTATTGCATATTTTGGCTAAGAGGAATGATGAAAACATTTCTTGTGAAATGAACACTCCCAGGAAAGAGTTTTAAACGTTTTCGAGAAACTATTTTCTTTGTTACTGATTTATGTGGACGCACAACAAGAAATTCTTCATGAAATTTCTTATATTATCCCAAATACTCATGATTTTTGATACTGAACAATTCTATTAATATTAAGAAAAATTATTCAATTATCATAGTTTTCATACTGGACGCTTTTCATTTGATTTACTACAACATATTGTGTGAAACTCAGAAAAAGTTCGCTCATTTGTTAACACTGTGCCATTTTCAACTTGTCATTAGTAGAGAAAAAAAACTAATAATGATAAAGGAAGCTAGAAATGAAAAGTACATTGCAAAAAAGTCAAGGTAAAATTAGTCTAAGAATGAAGACGATATCAACGAGAATATGAATAACCGAACGTAGAGTATCTCATAGATCTGGGAATCCTTGAAAAATCTTGAAAATTGTCAATATGTGTTCATGAGCTTTTACCAGTTCGCTGCCAATTTGGTGGCCGATATTCAGCATCGAATCGCAAAGGAAATAAATTAGATGAGATAAATAAAACAATTAAACTTCAAAGCACTGAAGAATCATTGACATTTTTATAGCTAAAAATACATTCATGACTACAACCCGATATATACTGTTCAAGCAGACAAATAAGTGAGTTGTTGTCACAAGGTTTAAGAAGCATAACAGAGACATAATTGATTGTTTACCAAAATGACAAATAAACCGAGACTGCAATCAGATAAAGTTGGAAACGATCATAAAATATCAAACCGGGTAAGAATATAATTTAAGCATGAAAAACTTATTCTTCTTACACCTTTATAATTCCAGCATATTGATATTTTTTCCATAACTTCCCTTTATTCAGCTGTCGTTTCAGCTACCGCTTTAGATGTTTCTAGCGACTAAATATGCCTGATCTATCATGACATTTAGTAGAAAACAGAATTGAGCCATTTCTAGAACAAGTTATGCTGAGGTCACTTGGCGCTAAGTGCTCATGACATTCTCGCACTCAAAATCAATATATGTGTTTCTATAAGCTTTCAAAATTTAGAAGATTTATTTAGATTCACAATCAAAAAACATAATTGTAAAACATATTGAACCGCTCAACTCTGTTAAATATATCTACTAATAAAGTTCTGGTAGCGCAGTGGTAGAAGCGTCACATTGAAACATCTGCCCAAATCAGATTCACCAGCTTCGCTCCATCCCCGGCCAGTTCAGAATAGACCACTTTATGTTCCAATATACAGAAATTGGTTCATAAGCAAACGGGACGCAAATTAGCTACTTACTGCACAAACATGCTTCCCGAAATTCGCGCTAGTTAAGAATGTCACCAACCAAACACATTAAAACATGACGAAAACGAGGTAGTACTTTAAATCAATACAATAAATTTCACCGACGAAGTTAATCTTTTACATTGCGACCTCACAATCCATAAAAAGCCATGATTGACTGTAATATGTCATACAAGAAATATAATTATTGATAGATCGCAAATGTTTTTAGGCACAGAACTATAACCTAGATGAAAGTGGATTGAAAAGTAACGAATTCAAGAATAAGTGATAGAAAGTCTTTAAATATCAAACTTGAAAGGTCAAGGAGACGGAGATCAAGAGATCGTTCAAGAGAGTTTAAAAAAAATGTACTTTCATGCCGTAAATCAGGCCTAACATAAACAACATTCATTACACTTAGATGTGTTCTTACAACTGAACAAAGACTGATCAATAAATACAATATCGAACGTATGTGAAGAAGGCAGATTCATGCAGCAAAAGCAATTGAACAAGAAATCCTCTAAAATTAACAAAGAAGGCAGAAAAGAAGTATAAAAATCGAAGAAGATGGAAAACAATCTGAATATAATTTTCTCTGACCATAAAATAATAACTTTAAGGATATGAAAAATAATCCTATAAAATGTATAAAACCGAACAGTTTTGCAAAGAGATTGTGAATAGATAATGTGTGTAACCTAGAAAGTGAACAGTGCTGCTAAAATGCTGGACTATCTCGAAGAAAACAAATTATACATCCATAAATATACAAAAAATCTTAAAATTCGAGATCTATAGGGAATGAATGTTAAACCAAAGAACAGTTTAAGACACGTTGCATATAGCCGGCTTTGTAGCCGTAATTCGGGATATAACGCAACTATGAGTTTTATATCATTAGTTGCTACTAATACTAACATCACACTGGTGATTCAACGTGACAGTTGAACATTTAAAGAAATTCAATTGTCATGAAATACTCCGAATTGCACTATTTTTGTCGTGTGATCGCTCAATATAGAGGTGATTTTATAAAATACTTTCTATAAGATATTGGTAATCCCTTATATCTTCAACCCAATAATATCATGTTAACCTCCTGACATGTTTCTCACTTCTGTAATCAACTAGCAATCCTCGACAAATCAGAGAAATGAGCTCTCTATAAAGAGGTACAGCTCTTTGATCGGTTTATGGTAAGCCAAAGATGTAAAAGACACACCACTATTTACAACCCAACAGTTATCAACATAGCATTTCATTTCGACTATATCCCAAAGGCTCTATTAGTTTCTGTTACTAATCATCCTCTTGATACTATCAATTTCGTAGGGTGTGTCATCACGATCACCCAACTCCATCATACTAGTAGTTTGTATTAATTGCTCATCCTTTGCATATTCACAATGTATGGAAGCTGATGTAGTTACGCTTTCTTTTGTTTCGTTTGTTTGCAGTATTGTCTAATCCTATCTGTCGATCCTAATGTATCCTACATAGGATATCGTATATTAGATTTTATTGTCTAAACTATTCGTCAACATTTGTTACTGCATTATTTTTAGGCTATTAAGTAAATGTCTACTTACCCAACTTTGAGGTATCTAAACAATTACAACCCAGTCTTTTATTTCCTTAACGAATTCATACACACTATCGAATCAGAAATTCCGCATAGCAATACTGTTTCTTTCCCAAGAGTTTACCACTACTGTTCTATCGACCCATCTAACGTAGCCGAATGCATTGCTGTTCCCAACCGATAAATACAATCACTACTGTAACTGCAGCCAATCCTATTTCCATACGTAGCATACGATTTGCTTCAACCATTTTTTGGTACCCATATGCTGCCAGCATTCACCACATAAGTTTGATCTGACAAGCTTATATCATACATACACATTAATAAGATAAGATAATTGTTGGCGTTGACCAATCCTTTGTGGCAGGATGCGCCAACGCATTCGTGTTCAACGTGATATAGCGGAGGTGGTTGAATGCGTGCATGGTCTATACAATGACTTGAGTTGACCACTCTTCACCAAGTCAGTGCCAGTTATCTTACCCAGATTCCTCTGGTACCAATTTACCGACCCCAGAGGAATGGCGGGCTTAGTAGGCCTGGGAGGCAGCCGCGAACTGATTCGGGCCGGCGTGTTACTGCGGCACCACCACTGAGCCACTGCGTCACCTCATACATATACATTACACCAACTTAAGTTGGTAAACGCTCGACATAACTTTTATGGTCATTTCATTTTCTACGGACTATGATGATTTATAATAGCACAAAATCAATATATCATATTTTTGATTCGATAAGCACAACAGATCGGGAATCTGCGAGGTGCCTGTTTGAGTTCACCGAGCCCAGGATCTAATAGCTGATTCAGAAAAGTGGTGTATCGATTTCGTGCTAATTACAGTCCATAATGATTGACAGGAAACAAAATTTTGGAAAATTATATAGTGCAGTATTGCGTTATAATAGTCAAGAAAACCCGAAGTGAGCATAGAATATAGTAAACAAAGACTACAGCTTTCTAGAAATGATGGAACACCAAACTGTACAACTTATTTCAAACCAAATATCCAATTACCAAAATTCAAAGATCCAAAGAAACAAAAACGGAAGCTTATATGTAAATTGTGATTACAATACTGAGAACTTGGTCCGTAAATACAGAAATTGGACTCGAATTAAGATTCTAGCTGATTCAAGAAGTTATTGGGAAAAAATTGCAAAGAAGAATTACAAATGCTATATTACAAACTCATAATGGATGCTAGAGAAGTTGGCACGAATCTTGTAACAGTAGAAAACTGCCGGTCTAACATAAATGTTTGCAAGTCGTTTGCCTTGTTACTTTTGTATCGTAACAACATAAGTTAAAGTTAACATCGTCAGGAAAAAAACAATGTCATGAAACGTATACGTTATTCAAAAAAGGCTAGAAACTTCCTACCATACAGACTAAAATATAAATAATATTTCTGCCATCAGTTGTAACCAGCTAGCTTTGATTGTCAAATCAATCAAATTATGAAATGTGAATGTAACGTATGCATTACGCCTACTTTGAACTCTGAAATAAGAATCTATAAAGCAAAATGCTCACTTGTACAAACTGTGTCTTGTAAAAGCTGGTCGTGAGCTCGCTCCCAATCACCATTAGGAAACTCACGTAGCTCCACCTAAAAAAGATCATGAAGAAGAAACTGCTAAAAGCATTAGAAAGTACTAGTTTGTTGTTAATAATTTAGAATGTATATGGAACTGAAACGGGCTACCCAAAAAAACAAAATTGGATGGAAACGACAAGGAAGTAGGAGCATGTGCAATGAATAAGACAAGGAAATCACATGTTAAGATCATCGAGACATTCGTTATTTGTAACTGCTAAAAGGATTAACCTGATAACCAAACACTTTTGTGCCGTTCGGTTTCTGGAGGGGCGCACTCCAAGCCAGCGTTACCTCACCATCTGCAGTGTCTATCACGTCAGGTGCACTTGGAGCAGAGGGAACATCACGTTCTGTAATCAAAGAACAATTACCAAAATATAAAAAGTTGAATATACGTCTTAGAAGAATGAATCTCATATTTGATGAAATTGAAAGAAAGCTTTCCTAATGACTCACAACTACGTCAAATCATCACTAAAATTTTGAATTTTGCACTAATACACTCAACTAATAACGATTAAACAATAAACAATGCAATTATTCAAAAATGACATAAAATGATTGGTAACCTTCGATGGCACTGACATATCGACTACCTAACGGAGGAGCGGGTGGAGGAGCTGGTGGAGGAGCAGAACGACTTCTTCCTACTTTTTCTAATCTGTAAAACGTCAATTCTTTATGGAAGTTTTAGTATGCATGCTATTGCAATAATATTGTACCTAGATCCCGAATCGGTTGAAGGTACTTCACCTTCAACAGGAGGAGACGGAGTGGGGAAACCTGCCGCATCGAAATAGATATCGGAATATGGACTTTCCACAGGAATTTGCTTTACTGATCGCGTTGTGGTTACTTTTGTCACTCTAGTAATCTGTAATAATCAGTTTCTGAGCTCTAAGTGAAGATTTTGAATTACAAGATTTCTAATGAAATATATGCATAATTATTTTAAATATTACTTGATAATATCTCAAGCGTATGCAACCGGGACGTACAGACTAATAGCGCACTAGTACTAGATTTAATAGCTATTAATATACCGATATATGTCAAAAAAAATTGTCGAATCCAGCATTGAATATAAAAGTATTTAGAAAATATCGAAATGACTCATATGGTACGAAGATTTATATAAAAATACTTATTGGATAGTAAATTAAAAACAAGCCTTATGTGTTTGGTGTGATGAACTGTCATCCACTGTGTCGTATTGTCTGTCTTCATCGTCCATATCCGAGGGATTGTCATAGTGTGTTTCGTACGTGTAGGTATAAGATGTTCCACGTGCACTAGTTGGTCCAAACAGTGATTCCGTCATGTACGATGTAGCCATCCTCAAAGTTACAATCCATAGAAACACACATGAGTAATAATGTTGCTTACTGTATTTGCAGTGTTCACTTCGAGGTTTGGCCGGCTGCACAACATCTATTACCAAAAAATAGACAAGAAATTTGAGAACTATTATGCACTGTAACATTTGAAAAACTTTGTGATCTTGTTATCTTTTGACCAAAGTACATTTTAAGAATCGATTTTGACCAAAAGTTGTAACATATTGTCTGCAAACAGAATACATGAGGGGTTATTAGAAATTAAAAACAGATAGGATTCACTGTCGCTTTTTTCACGTAGAAATTTTTTCTCTATTCCTAGGCAACAAGCAGTGATGAAGCTAAACAGAAATGAGCCATACAAGATTATGATGGCATTTATGAGTGAGAAAGTGTCTAGTTAATTTGAGACATACATTGAAAGAATAATTCCTATCCGTAAAACAGCTGTTTCATGAGTTAAACGAACAGTTCATTATAGTTGATTTCAGATTTCCTCTATAAACTCTTTTTACCGCTATTACTACGACTAATGAAATCTGCTGAATAACAGTCCAAATTTATTTTTTCGTTAATTAGGTCGGATATTTTTATAAAAACTGTAAAACACAAACTTCCAAATAGGCTTTGCTTTGAAGTCTACACAAAATAATGAGGCGCAACTATATTGTTGATTGTGAACGAGGACATATACAATGGGTATATGAAAGAGGTGAAAGTTTTTGACAACACGAAATGAGGCTTCTTTGTAGTTCAACTGTATGGGCGTTTTATTATCCCTAATACAATGAAAATTATTTTTACAGTTACAAATATATATGAAATTCCTTATCAATAACTTTAGTGCGTTGACGATAAAAGGACAAAAAACTAAGCAAAAAGCAGCACACTAAGCAAATTTAGTCATGAACAACTCGTAAATTTCGATCTTTGTGCTTTCTCGAAAACACACAATTTAAAGAGCAAAAACCAAACAACTGTATATCATTTCTCACCTTGTCTTAAAGAGAATCTAGTCAGTGTATGGTAAATTGGAATTAAGACTTTGTAGGATTAATACATTGAAATCACTGACATTACAAAAAAGTCAAGAAAGAACTTTTCATAGCTGTATTCTTGGGAGGGGCTTAGGAGGCAAGTGAGGCAAATCTTTCCAATCCTTTGAGGAAAACACAACCATCACAACCAAACACAACCAATCACTATAATAGAACAACATACTGTGGGTCAACAACCTCGTTCTCAATGTTCCAGTCAGATGGCACTGCGCCTTTTGGTACAGTACTGAAATAAATTCAATATGATAAAACTAAGTATAATGATTGAAAAGAATTAAAAACGTTGTTGTAAAAATGAAGATTACTAAAATTTGAGAATGAACATATCATAACATTTGGATGCTTCTGCGAATATTTTGTCAAATAGAAATTAAAAACATGCATATCTAAAATTTACGTGTACATTAATTGGTGAAGTGAAGAATATAGCTTTAAATGTTATAATCATGCAATGCATGTTAATCGCAGCGATCGTACACTACAGAAGATCTGAAAGTCGAAATCACGAGAGAATGATAGCAAAAAAATAAATTATTCAAACTCTGACAGCGACATTTTTAAACTGAGGAAAACTAGAATGCATAAACATAGGTTAAAGCAGCATAAATTACAGCTTCGCTGACCTGAATAATGTGTCCACCTGTTCCGAAGTGAATACTTCTCGTTTTCGAGTAGTTGTTCGTCTACCAGTACTACTTGAAGGTGATAATCTCCATTCAAATCCATCTTCAGCCTCTTCCTCGGGGATTGGATCCATTGCCTGCTGTTGGAACCAAGTCATCCTTTTTCAGCCGACGTCACATCGAATACTAGAATATGACGCCAATAACAAGCGTTGTTTTAAATTGAGCAGAAGTCAGGTGTTCTTAATAGGTTTACCATCAAATTTCTGAAAGTATGAATGATGAGAAATTAACTCAATTCAAACGACAGATAAGAAAATAAAACGGTCAAAATCAATCACAGATTCAAAATGCACTCAAATGAAATCTAAATTCAGTGAAATGTTATCAAAATTATTTGTGAGTATGTAAAAATTATTTCAAGCAAATTAGTCGTGAGAGTACGTAACACGATTCCAAATGGTGGATAGGGAATAAATCGCAGACCAGAAGCGACCTTGTACTTCACTTTAGACGCATTTTGATCCAAGAAATGACCTCCATGATTCTGAAGATTTCGACCCAATTTTTCTTCATGAATGTGTGTGCGCTTCAGCTTAGGTGCATACAAATTGTATCTTCCACGTCAAAAGCCTAATCACACAATTATAAAGTACATAGGCGAATAAATAAAAGTCCTCTCATATAAATATATCCTCTTGGAATAGAGTGGCAAGCTGTCAATGAGTAAACAACTTTTAAGTCCTCCGTGGGACAACTCTGCAAACTAACCATAAGAACAACAGCTAAACAGTGAAAAAAAATGAGTCTCACTTCTCTGAAAGAGCCCTGAAACGGCAGTGTCAGGTAGAGCAAATGCGGAGATTTTAGCGATAAGATTGGTGGTAGAAGAATTCCCAAAACAGGGAGAGTGATTATCAGAATTTATTATGACGAACAGGACAATTCATGGTCACTCACAGTACCAAGCTCTTATCTCTACTATGATGAACGTAGTCTTTAACGAAAAGTACCATAACGAAATTGACAACGTCACAGTAAATAGCTTCTATCTGACGATTGTAGCTGTTGTCCTAAAGTTTTATACGGGATCCGACCATCGCCTCCGCGCCACATTTTTTTTCCACGCTTTAAATGTAGAACGCTGCAATTTCTGAAAAGCGTAATGCTAAAGCTGGAAGATATTAAGACTTACATGCCTTATTATTGGCTTTTAAGAAAATACCGCCACTAATAACATCGACCAGCAATATTACCGCCTAATTCAGCTTCTTCATGAACTGCAAAAAATGCAAAAGAATGTTTAGGCTCGCCATATGTTAAACAGATATTGTATTCGTAATTTTTATTTATTTAACTGCATTCTTTGCAGTGGCATTTTTGCAATGGTATTATAATGTCCATAGTTGTGCTGAGATGGCCGCAAAACTCGGAACCTCAGGCGGGACTCGAACCCGCACTTACAGATATCCGGTCTGCCGTGCTTTCTATTACACCACCGAGGCCCTTGCTCTGCGACCACTCAATGCTTCACTTATAGCAAGTGGGTACCATTATCA
>KN716286.1:154973-177251 GCA_000816705.1 Dictyocaulus viviparus | reverse complement strand
ACCCGCACTTACAGATATCCGGTCTGCCGTGCTTTCTATTACACAGTTTCGGGTTATCCCGCAGTTATCAGCTTAACTGGATGTAATGCCGATATTGGCTCGTCAGATCGTATCCGTTAGCGGGCGAGTGCTGATAATGGCCACTTACTATAAGTGAAGCATTGAGTGGTCGCATAGCAAGGACCTCGGTGGTGTAATAGAAAGCACGGCAGACCGGATATTTGTAAGTGCGGGTTCGAGTCCCGCCTGAGGTTCCGAGTTTTGCGGCCATCTCAGCACAACTATAGATATTGTATTCTTGATCAGCAGTACTACTAGAGGTTAGTACGAAGAAAAGACGATTACATGGTTCTCGAAGTCTCTCCTTCCTAAATCCGACACGCTGTTTCGTTGTTAACGAGTCGTACAGCATATGGACTGGAAAGGATTAGTCCAGAGCGTCAGAAGGATCTACCACCTGTTCTCATTACACACTGTCTCGACTCTTCACACGCTACTTGTTAAAATGCTAAGTTCCAAGTCACTTGAAAACCAGCAGAACCATGCATCATCCAATCTGCCTGTTGCCTATGAATATTTCATACGGGTCATCCTAAACAAGACTGGCAGAACATTAGGCAAAGAGTAGCCAAAAGAGCAAGTAGCACAGCCTTTGGTAGCGTGCAGCGCGATGGACCTAATTTACCCTATCACGAGATTCATAGAAGTATCACAAGAATATTAAAAACCACTCTGCGTCACTTTCATCGATCTTAAAAAGCGTTGAATTCTGTTGAAACAAAAGCGGAGATGGAAACTTTGACCAACAAAGCGCTTCCACCTTCATAAATCAAGATTCTTTGTGAGTTATACAAAACTTTCACTACCAAAATCATTCTCGCCAAAGCTATTCACGACCACTCTTGAAAACATCTTGCGAAAATTGGTATGGGACAATATGGAAGTGGAAATCGACGGCCAGCGATTTCAACACCTCTGCTTCGCCAGTGATTTTGTATGCATAATACTATACGTCGATCAAGCGAACAACAGCCGACTTTGACAGTGCTTGCGGAAAAATCTGACTTAAATTAAAAATTAAGAAAACGAAGTTTGTAAAGAATGAATGTCTCTCTGATGCTTTACTGACGTTAAACGGAAGGAATATCTCAGAATGCCTGAGCTGCATGTAACTAGGTCGTATAGTCATTAGACGACATAGCACCAAAGTTAACAGAAAAAACATAAAAGATCACCGAAAATGTAGTGTAGAGGAAGAGAACACAAGGCTACAAGCCTATATTTATCGACGCAATGATTCTTTCTGTCATTACATATGCCTCGAAAACTTGGACATTACGAAAGAAGTAGAAAAAGACAACTGAGCGGAATCCAACGCTTCATCGAATGCTAAGCGTCTCAAGCATCACAAAAATAAAAGAAGGAATCCGGAATTCTGCCCTATGCCAGTAATCCAAGACCATAGACGCAGTGGTATACGCCAAGCTATCGAAAATTGGGTGAGCCGGACACATGATGCCTATGATGATTTCGAGCTGTAAGCATACCACTGAACACCAAACGTACACTACGAAGAGCACCTACCGTATGGTCAGACTTCTTCATAAAGGTCACAGAAAGAGATTATGATGTACAGCGAATACCTAGAACGAAAAGAACTCAATGGACGCGTGATATGTCGCCGGCTCTACCCTATCAATGATCAACAAGTGTGCAGGTATGTAGCAAGAAGTCCGTCAAAAATTGACTAAGTGCTCAAAAATTAAAAAGTAAGAGCACAAGAACATGCAAGAGCAAATAAGCAGATCACGAGACCAGAATATATAATTCACCTAAATATATAACTCGTATCAAAAAAATTTGTAGAACATAGTTTTCAATTCTATAGATAAAAGTAAACAATTTATCACACGCAATAATTACCGTATCATCAACAAACTCTCCTGCTATTGTATGATACATACGTGAGCTATCGATTTGAGTGAACAAAGAATTTAACCCATCTTATTATTTATATCACAGATTGGGTTTGTTTGAAGCAGAGAAAATTTGTTTTATTTGGATAATAAACGCCAACCGACATATGTGTTAATTCGTTTCTCCATTCGGCTCTACTAAATTCATTGCAAAAAGGGCATTCCACTATATTGAATAAAAAAAAACCATTTTAATTAGGACAAGTGTAGCTACACCAACAAAGGTACCGATCAATTAATAATTCTTTGGAGACTTAAGAATCGAGAAAGCATACTGGTGGATACATAATTCCAGAAGAAAAAACAAATAATAGAAAAAAAATTCCGCACTTATAGTCATTTTTCTGGATGTAGAATCATTTCGCACGCTACAGAAAAATCCATTTGAACCTCAAAAGCGTTAATTTTGTTTTTAGAACGACTGAGCAGTTTATTTGTTAGCTTAGGCGCAGCTCAGTCAATATTGGTCATTTCAAATATAGTCACAGTAATGTACGACACAGTAGAACAGAGAGAAGCAACCTTAAATAATACCCAAATCAAAACAAAGAAGTGTTTTGTGATAAGGCAGCACAGCTAAAGGAATACGCTCCACTATTAACAAAATTAGGTCCTATTATAGATAAGAATTTCAGAAAAAGAAAGTTCTGTGGTAATTTTAGAGTTGAAATTCAAAAAAATAAAAATACATCTAATGTAGCAAATAGTGCTACTTCCTCCTCTATTCTATAACCACTACATTAATACTATTTATATCACCTCTGAGTTCAATCGATACCATGATTTAAAGGTATGAAACACTCACAATTCTTTTTCGCTCTATTAATCCACTCCACACTTCAACGCTGTGTTCTCAACATACGACTATCCATCCACCTCTGAGTGTCCTTTCGTATTATTTTATATTTGTAATAAACATTTGTTAAGACCAGTTTGAGGTGCTATAATTCAATTTGGGATCAAAGACCTAGCCAAACCGAATCAATACCTCCAAGTAGCGAGAAAGGAACGAGATGACGAGGATAACAGTGTAAAAACAAATATTAGTGCTATGGTATAGCACTTAAAATCTTGAATCGCCTCAGAAAGACTAATCATGCTATCACGAAAGATTCCCTCTAGACAAATGGCTCTGGTTTCATCACAGGCAAGGTCTGATCCCTGATGGAAACTGACGATCAGGCGCGCACTAGCGCTGAACCACCAGAAACGCAACGACGGGTGTGATTGAGTGTGGAGCAAAAGCGAGTTAAAATTACAAAGAAGACAGATTAGAAGCCAACTGCATAAAAGGAAGTTATTGATATGATTTTAAGAAAGATATAAGAGAAAAATCTCATCAATTATCTTAGTAAATTTTAGTATTATTAATTTATCCTAAAGATTTTATAAAAAAGAATTGTGGTCAACAATCATATTTATTCATCAAGACAATATAAAATAGATCATTGATCCGTTGTGAGACTACACTACGGCAGAAATTAACACATCGCTAGTAATATTATTCATTTGTTCTGCTTTCTAGCCGCTTGTTACTTTTATAGCTGAACTTTAATTGTGGATTTCAAAACTGTTTTGAGATTCGTAATTGAAATTGATGGAATTCTCCATGATATCAATGAGAATCCATAAAGAGTAAAGGTATCTAAATTAGATAGAAATAAAGATAAATGTGAGCAATAAAACATAATTGGATTGACCTACTAGAATCCGTTTCATAAGTGAAATCAAAGGCGATTATTGCCTGACTAGTATACCTAAAATCACCGATATAATGCTGATACGATTTGACAGATACCGAGAAAAGAGGAGTAGTAACTGGAAGAGAAAAGCAAATTATAACAAAGTTCGATCCACCATCAAATGGTCGTGATTGAAATGTTGCCCAGTCATAACATCATTAATAGTTATTGCCAATCATACTCCTACAATATTGATATGATCGGAAGTACTGCTACCGAAATTGTCGTAGATGAAGCCATAGCACAGTCTAATCCCACTATAATTGCTGAGCTTCATAGAGTACTAATTTCACTAATATTAAGTGTATATGAAAAACCAGAAATATGACAAATGCAAAATTTCACGATTTTTCCCGATTCAAAGACATTGATATTAAGGATAAAACATTCGGAGTGCAGTAATCTGTTCTGCTTCGTTCGTTGAATCGTCAGTTCGCCTTCTCACATTAAGCCTGTGAAGCGTTACATCCTTTTAGATTTATTTGAAAAAAAACTAGATTTAATTACCAAATTCATACAGTAAAATAACGCAGTATTGAATTCACAACAAGTCGCGTGCTGCAAATCTCTTACCATTACATCTATGGATTGTACAACACCTCGGAAAGGCGACGTAGTTAATAAGAATGGCCACAATGAGAAGTATGCGCAAACACAGTATACTTGGGTGCATCTGCCTTCAAGGCAAATACCGATCCCCCATCTCTTGAGGGTCGGCGAATTAATAGCAGAATCTGGGTGAGTAAGCAGAAACTTTGACATGACTTTGAGTCTAGGGGATACGCTGCAAAAATACAAACAAGTTTTATCAGACAGTTATATTTTTGAGACAAGATTTCATTTCGAGATGATAGATACAATTCAGGCACTCGAAAATGCGATGCTTATAGAAAATCAGTCCGTTTGAAATGAATAGTTTTTCACCAATTTTCACACAGATTAAACGCAATCAAAATAAACAGATCGAGGTGTTTGTAGACCGTTCCTCTCTTGTGTCAAATACAAAAGGATAATTCTGTTGATGACCATTCATGTTCAGTTCGACAACAGAACAAATAATTAGTTCAACTGCTAAAGTTGAATTCAAATCGATAAATCGTTGCTGATGAGATGGCAACAATAGAAATTATCTATTGCTAAATGATTGTAGACAAAAGAAAAACATTTTTACAATTGACCATGAATGAAAATTATAAAAGTAACGTAGTAGAAAAGAAGCCTTCATAAACACTAACTATCATAACCTTCATACAGATCGATATATTAAATAAATTAACACATAACAATATTTAATAGTATATAATATAAATACAAATAATCTATAATAAATAAATATAATATAATTAAATATAAATAATATATAATAAATAAATATAATATAGTTAAATATAAATATAAATTACAATATACAATATACAATACATAACAATGAAATTGTTTTTATTAAGGTCTTAGGAGAGACATTGTGCTCTTCATTTTAATACGAATAAATCACCTGATGTAGAAGTGTTTAAAGTTCAATTTTGAATAGTTCTATTCTGATTAATAAAGGTTGCAGCTACAATATTCGATAATGAAAAAGGCGCTTGATCAGAGTACTAGCGCTGCCCAATAGAACAATTATATTAAAGAGTTGTGAAATAATCATGTAGAACAGAATGGAAATGTACGAACATCTCGAAGAGACTGTCTCTCATAAGCAAATACTGCTGTGATATCACTCACTCTCTTAGACAAACAGAGTGGTTCTGAAGTGAAGAAATATCAAATAACTCTGATGATTAGCGTTAAATCTGTTAGAAAACAAAAATTATAGGTGTTTTTTGCTATAAAACCATAATTTTAGTTATTTAGACTAATATGTCGAATAGACGTAAAAGTATACGCACGAAATATTAAAGTAATCAAAACCAATGTTTCTAAAGAAGCTTAAGCAAGGTATCGAATCAACACTTCTTAAAACTGCATACGTGATCATATAATCTACACAACAATTAGCATTAGATTGTAGATGAGATGCTGTATAGCACCTACTTGAACAATTCTCAAAGTGCTCAGTTTATCCCTTTCTTGGGCATAACGTTTACTGCTGCGCAGTGCCGATTTTTATCCCTAACCAAGAAAAGTAAACCCTTTTCGCGTACAAAAAAGTCAGGACTACGTTTCAACACGACGATGCCACTAGCAGTTTTCACATTTCGATCTCGAAATATCGAAATCGAAAGAAAAACCACTCAAAACTTTCTAACATAGATGTATTTTATTTTGCTGTGCATCTTGCTCTATAACGCTTATGTTTGTGAATCAGTTGAATTCTCCGGATGATACTGAAATGCAATAACTTTGAATTTCCGTCATATTTCGCATCCTGGCATTTGTAGTGAAAGTTTTTGACACTAAAAATCCACCAACATTTCGTTATAAGCTGGATACGCGACTTTCAGATGAAAATAACATTTGAAAACCACACTTTTTCGAGTTTACATTGTTGTGCCAAACGGGTCAACACGACTCTTCTATATCATTATTGTGTTGGATATATTCAATGAAAATTTAAACAACCATAAGTAAATCATTCGATTACAGAATACGAGCCAACATGTGGTGGTTTGGTGCCTTCTTGCCCGCTTAGTGAATCGAGAAAACGACTCAATAAAGAAAACCAAGTGATAAATTGGTAAGTTTTTTCCAAGACATAAGTCGTAAATTCGTTCTTCTATTATCTCTTTCATTCAAACAACACTTTTATTCTAGTAAATTTCCAGGATTATGACGATTATGCTTTCCACAAGCGAAATCCAAGCAACGAGAGACAATACTAAGTTCATTTTTCATAGAAAAAAAGAGGGAATCAATTGAAAGGTACACGTAGATACCTTCCATTGCATTTAAAAAACAAGAAATACAAGGAAGATTGAAGAAGGTCAGACTATCATTTCAAAACAAACTGGATAGGATCCGAACGGCGCTCGATGACAGCATGGATCTAGAAATGAAAAATTCCCATGAAATAAAGTGAAATACTGATGATACTATTGGGAGAAAGCGCGATCATCAGATACGATGATATGATGCAAAACAACTCTTATAAAAACAAGAAGGAGTATTTGGACTCAGAAAATACGGAGTTGAAAAACTCGCTATCCAAAAAAAAGGAACAATCATGAACTTACTATCCATTAATATTCTCAAATTTAGTATACAAATATGACAATGAGAATTTTTTTGGGAGACGTTTAACCACATGGTGCATTCGCAACAATTAGACCACGACGAAAAAATGAGTTATTTATTGGACGCCTTGCTAGTGGAAACAAAATTGATAGTCAAGGAATACAACGAATCACTGAAGACATATCCAATAGTAAAAGAGGACCTAATGGAGGGATAGTTAAATCCCTTCCTCGATCAATCATTAGAAAGACTACAAAAAACAACACCGCAAAGCAGTCGGTGTGAAGATCAAAAAAGTTATTCAATTCACCATATTCGATTGTCATACAGTTGCGCAAAAACAGGAATATGTAAACACCACGCTTCCATAGAAACGACACTATTGAAAAAGAATTCACAAAAGATATTTTGCGATATGCACAGCGAAAATAGCGAAAAAAAAACCAAGAGAACAAGGATCTATAGCACAGAAGGATTGTTGAAGAATACCAGAGACTATATTAGAATAGAAACTAAGAAACAAAATGAAGTGGGAGAAAAGTTTGCTGACAAAACGGATTCCAAGAACCAACAGAGCAAGCAACAGTCTACTACACGTTAACAGGAAACATTATAATAAATCATACAGTTGTTATAACGAAAAATTTAGACATTCACCAAATGAATGCGGAATATACAAACCATTGGACAGAAGCTTTGATCTATGAACGACATATCTTATGTGGAAAATGGGCAATCGCTTCATTCTCATTTTGTCGCGTGCCCGACATTTTATACTTGGAAAGAAAGCAAACGACAGGTTTGTTTAAACTAATACAAATGCACTAATTTGTCGTAAGCATCAAACAAAATATTTAAATTATGCAACATAGTTGTAAAAATTCAATTTCTAGCGAAAAGAAATCAACAGGAATAAAGAACTGAGGAAAGATTGAGCAAAAACGAATCAAAGAATAATAGTGCTTGAATGCAGAATGCATATTTGCAGAAAAGTGATTCAACTGAATTACGACAAGGCAGACCACAGCATCAGCACATTGTCGAAAATTACAACGCAATAGTTAAATATTTACTCAATATGTCAAATTGTTGATCACAATATGAATACTATAGACAGATGGTCAGAAACAAAGAAACTGAACATAGATGAAAATGCTCAGTTATGATGTCGTTACTATCTGTGGATTATGAAGAATTTTTGGAAAACAACGAAAGCGAAAGCTCCCAGAGTGATATAGCGCTGGCTCGTTTGAATAGAAGCGCTTGTAAAAGCTGAATTCAACTTTGCAACTTCCTTTTCTTCCTGACAATAAAAATCGGATTGATATGGGAGAAGTTCCTAGTGGATATCAAATCTTCTTTAGTTCCTTGTATATCAGGTCTACTTTAAGGTTCTGTCCGTTTCTATTACAATAATTCCCATCACGTGTGTTTATTTGATGCACATTCGGGTATTTTTATCGCTCAATATATGCTGACGTAGCAAATTAATTAAAACAAAGTTCATTCACGTTGGTTTAACGTGTAGAGCGATAGTGTATCCATAGCTGCCGATAAGACGCATTTACGCCACTGTATTCTATACGAATTCCAACAAGGAAGAAAGGCTACAGAAGCATGTGAAATATTATTGAAAGCGTTTAGTGAGGATACAGTTTCTGATAAGAAAAGCATAAGATGGTTCGAAATTCGAAACAGATGACGCCGACCGTTCTGATAAACAACATTCTTGGCGACTATCTTTGGTCGAAGATATTGTTAAAACCATGTTGAATCAAAATCTTTTTTGACAACATTACAGATCACACAAAAGCTTAGTTGGGCTTAGCAAACCATTTCGGACCATATCCAAAAGATAAGCTAAGAAGAGTTAATGGAGAGTAAAAAAATCTTGCACTTCGTTTTCTTCCAAAGACGAATAGGACTTTTCCGTAAACCATACACATGTGAAACCTAATGAAAAATAATGTTATGTAATATTATGGTATGGCTCAAAAGATTGTTCTCATTGATTTCAAAAACTACACATAAATTATGTCTCGAAGAGCATCGTAATTCGTGACGTTTATACACCTGCTTCATTTCTTTTCGAGCTAACAACTCAAAGGTGAAAATATCCAAACCAAGAAGAGCAAATATTCATAATATAAAAGTATGTTAGCATTTGAAAATCCTTATTTGCTTCTGGAATCGATATCAGAGAAGTATCGGCTGAGAGACTGAGAAGGACATTGTTTCAACATCCCAAGAGATGAAGTCCTGCGGTTCGTTTGCAGCCCTATACATGCTGTTATAGTTAGCATTTCCTTGATGCTATTCGCTAATGACCTTTAACATAAGTTCGCTTTTCTATTTAACTGGCTATTATTATCCCATTATATAAGCAGTCTCACTGTCCTCAAGAGCCATAATGTATTAGTTAATTATAATTGCTAATCCTGATGTACCATTTGTAGTTGGGCAAACAAATGTTAACCTATTGCATAATCACAGTGTCAAGTGGTTTTCCATGATAATTCTACTATTTTCGTTCTGGATAAAAAATCGCTGTTGTTATTTTGATGCATTATTTTTATCTATTGTTTGAACAAAGGTTCAATCATTCATGTTGAAGTTGATCGGACTTTAAGGTCTACAACTAGACAACTGCAAAACCATGTAGGGTCAAAATAATATACAATTCATTTAATCAATAACATTCAATATTCTCAATAAACTACATACTCAGACGAAGATAATTACAATTCTGCTCCATTGTGAAATAACACTTTTTGTGGGAATTTGAGAAAAATGTCGGGCTAGAGGTACTGAAATCTGAAAATACAAGCAAAGCTTTCCAAATTATCGATTAGAAGCAGTACATGGATAAGAAAGATTAAAAGCAAGGATATCGCATCGTGTCAACGCTAGTTTGAGCAAGTTGAAATCACATCTTTTCGAAAAAGGTTGCGCTTAACGATGATGTAACAGAAACTACAAAAAAAGTATTGAAGAAAATTTATTTGTCTGTAGAGTCTGGCACAGTATTTGATATGAACGATAATTTCGGTGATTTAGAAACAACACATGTAATTTTTGTGCGTGATAATGACGTTATTCATCTATACTTCATAAAATGAGGAAAAAATAACGAGTGAATAATCCCAATAGGGAAAAAGTTCCTCATAATTGTTGGTCACTCATCATTAACAAAAATTCAACAATCTACTGCATTCTTCTTAATTGGCTTATGACTCTGGAATTATGGAGTGAAAAATCTCGGTATGAGGAAAATCAATAAATCAAGACGGGCAACAAGGCAGGCACCCTATAATGTTTTAAAATAATTACTTGAAAGGACAAACTTTCAATATTCGCAGAAACTAAGTATAAACTAGGTGCAGCAAATGTCCTCTATCATAGTGACATCTGCTACATCCTCAGTTCTACGTATTTTCTGATTCGAAGAATATTATCAGAAATTCAGATCTAGCTGTACATTTTAAACAGGTACAATGGACAATACAACTGGACACTGCTCCCTATGTTCTCCGCCCATCCCAAGTTCGTAGCGTCAATCCATAAGCTCAGATGTCCATCATATTATCAAGATTTTTTTACGTCATTCTTATTTTATCACATATAAGTTGACTTTGTTTGTTTCTTTGTAGGTAGGTGCTGATGTTGTTGTCGGTGTTAATATTATGTAATTAAAGGTTTGATTACTCATGTTTGCGGTTGTTACACTCTATTGCTACTTTTGCTCACCGAACGTTATAGAAGATTTCAAATGAATAAAATTTAATTTAAAATCTATTTGTACTCCACCCAAAACATTTGCTTATGTGAGTTGTGACTAAAAGTAAGTAGTAAGAAGGTAAAATCTGTGCGAGAAGAATGCTAAGTCAATCAATCGTAATTATTATAGACAGAGCTCAACCGTCATTAACGCGCAATAGCCCACAGAGGCCAGCTTTTCCCGTTCAAACACTATTTGAGTAATAAGCCTGCGGTGACCTTAAAGCCAAGCACATTCACTGAATCGGAACGAGTTCAGAGTCGTTAGTCGTCATATAATGTTTGGTATAAAGTTATTAAGTCGATTAATTCAAAAACTGATTCGTAAAATTGGTAAAATTTCAACATCTAAAAATCCCTATTGGGATAATCCACAAATACGGCTTCATTCAGGGTTCATCAAGAACTGTGGAATTGATTGGATAATTGTTTACAATGATTTGTAATGAGTAGACTTTGGCAAGGTTTTCATGTTAACAGTGTTCCTTACGCTCTCAGATGATTTTGGTATCAATTATTGATTATTTCGGTATCAATTATTGACCTGCAGGGGATGGAAGGCCTAGTCTGACCAAAGAACGAATAAAATCGATCCCACGGGACGATGTGACATATAAAAAAATAAATAAGTTCAAACGACGTAAACATCGAAAACTACTCAAATATATAATTCATCACTTTACTATTATACAAATTCCACAAATGAGATTTCATAAATGGGAATATTGTTTGGTTTACAAATGAAAACGTGGTACTTCGATGTATGAACTGATTTACTAAAATCAATGAACGGAAATAAATGGAACTAGAAGCCAATCGATATGCAGCGTAGAGAGATGAGCACACAATCGGAAGCACAAATGTTTGATGGAAATGTGAACTAAAGAAAAGAAATGTTGAAATAAAAATAAAGGGAACACAATGAAATCAACCAGTGGAACGAAACAGGCATCAGTTTATTGTCGACTTCTTAATTCTGTTGATTTTGAGGTTTAGGAGACATAAGGTGCAGAAATGTTTAGCAAGAGCGTGACTAATCGACGACACACAATGAATGATGCGAAAATATCCTAGGTTTATTTTTTCACATCCGAGTCTTTTCCATATGATGAAAGTATTTAAGGCACATTAGACAAGGTATGTATGGAGGTATGTAGGTATAATTTCGAAAAAAAACGAATTTGAATGCTGGATGGACGAACTCGAAAAATCGCTTCTGCGCATTTGCCTCAACGATCGTCGCACTGACGATGCAGAATAAATCAATGCTACTTTTACGGCGTCAATAAATATGAAATTACAATTCATTCCAGTTTCAAACGCTTTGGTAACAACAATACAATCTGCTGGCATTTGCCTTGAAATGATGCGTCACATTTCACGAACTTTTACTGAGAAGACATTAAATACGGCGCTTAATAGACATTTTACGCAGTTACTAACAGAACTGGTTCGTTCAACTTTAAATTTACAACCTTTTCCTGTACTGACCGCATCAACAATACTTGAAAGATTGAAGAAACTATGAATGGAGATGAGAACACGCGTCTTCAAGTAAACAATACATCATTCTGTGTGTGTTTATGCATTCATTTCTCCAAAGGCTCAGATTTACGGCTCGACAAAAATTATAATGTGTGCGAACAGAACTTCTTTAAAGTTCCAGTCGATAAAACGTCTGAAATGTATGGAATAAAATAGACATCTATGACAATCACAGGACACTCGTGCCTCTTAGAGCGGCCGATGAATAATTGCCGTCGTTTCTCTCCTTCTTATGTAATCGTAAATTTTCTTAGCACTAACCCTCGTGTTCTTCTAACATCAGATGATCAAAGTAGAATTCACAAGCCTATTTTGACGAGGAAGCAGAAAACTTTATATATGAGATGAAAAAAAAAACTTCACCAATTTAAGAGATCGTTGTGAAAAAAGAATGTGAATTTAAAAAAACGCCTACCACATAACTACTAAGCATCAGAAGGAGATTTTTTGTTTCTTCAAGAAGTAAAATGAGACGGTGAAAAGTGCTTCACAGCGAAATTTTCTGGCGATACTCAATCTATTTCAGTACAAGGAAGGCAGAAGCTTAAAAATCTACAGATTTTTTTCTGATGACAATTGATATTAGTGATGTGAATTATGCCAAGAAATATTTAAAATCTTGTATGGCCTCGGAACAGAAAAACAGTAAGTTAGTGAGTTTGAGCTTATGCTGAGAATCTATGTTTATAATTTAGTGCCATGAATCAATCAACTACACGATTTGGAACCACACGATTGGATGAATAGAATAAAATCAATGTGTATGTTATAAGCACTATTGCAAAGCAAAATGATGTATCGAAAGTGTTACAAAATGGAAGAATTCCTACCAGAATATTCAGAAAAAAACAGAGAAATCGAAGGTAATAGTTGATCGATGTTTACAATATACGGTGATAAATATTAGGAAAGATTAAGGAAAAAGCAGTACTCGGGACAGAATGACAATTCAAAGTATCTTCCATAAAATCATATATACAGATTGGCACTATAATATAGCACAAATCATACTCGTTGAATACCATTGAGTGCGCTCTGAGTGCTTTCTCTAATAACATCATGGTATCGAAGAGGGCGTGTGCCATGTTCGTGCGAAAGAGCAGCATGACCAGCTGACGACGAAAAACTACGCCGAGTTGTAGCAACGTGTTTCGATTAGAGCGCAACAATCTTATTCCATATGTATATGTTACAGTAGAAAACCACTGAACTCCAGATTCACTCGTGTCGTCATCCGTATTTGCATGGAGAACTAGAAAAATGAAGTTTTCATCACGTTTTCATTAAGAAGTTCCTATTTATCACTCCTGGTTCACATTCATGTTACTCAGATCTCATGAAATGAAACACCTGAGAGTTATTGCTATTTTTCATGCATATACTCAACTTTTCTCACGTATTTCCTTATAATTCCACTGTATTCGTGATCGTCTCCTGCCTTTAGTTCTAACCACAACTTTTTATAATGAAAATGAAAAACATGAAAAACAACAAACATTGAACGCATTTTCGTGTAGTTCTGTCAATCTAGAAGCGACAAATAATCTGAAATAGAAAGCAAGATGAGGTGGTTAAGAGTGTTTAATGATTTGGCGTTATAGAATCAATGTAAAGCATTCTAACCTCTTGTACTTATAAGAATTTCCTGAAATCAATATAATCAAATCCATTTATTAAATTACTTGCTTGTAGTAAATATTTATCGAGAGCCTTATGATTCTGATTTTTTGTTCGTTATGACTACATTTTGCCAACGCTTCATGTTTTTAAGCACCTGAAATGGAACAGTTTGGCATAAATTAATGCTAGTAACAAAAAGTTTATTTGATAGAATTTGTCTACGGTAAAGTGCTAACGTTTCAGTGGTGGTTACAGTCAATGAAATAATGATTTCTCACGAATATGTCTCAATTTATATCACGACAATCGCAGCTAGGCAACAAATAAATCATTTTGAAGTTGGAGGGACATGAAGAGGAATAATGCTTTATGTGCGAAAGTAACACAGCGATAACATACCTCATTTTCGATGGCATTCACTAGAACGATAGGATCTAACGGTGTGTGTTGTGCTATTGATCGCTATATGATGGACGATATGCATTATTATCAACTTATGTTTTATTTTGTTGTTCTTGTGACGTTTTCTTTCTTCTAAGTCGTTAGCTGTTATCCTAATAGTATCACACACGTAGTACACTATATGAAATTTATAAATTACAAAAGAATTACTGCAAGAAGTAGTTGACTAGAAGTCCATTTGTTTTTGCAATTACTTGCTGATGTGCTCTAGAAGCACGGTGACTAAACTGCTATTGCTGAATGGAGGAAGGTACTCCGATGTCGTGATGGGATATGCGAGCGTCGAAAATCTGCGAACGAGATTACCTTGCGTGCTAAAAATGTTGCTGTCGAAATGGGTATCCGACGGTGATTTCACGTGAATAGCTAGATTTCATCGGATTCAATATGTTGTGAATTATGCGTGCTTTCAGGTGATTACGTTAACAAAGTATAGATCTTTGCAATTCTACTAAAAAACAATTTGACACTTGTGAATCCTTGCAATGCTTGCTTTGAAATGCTCTGCTCAATATTTATATTGTTTGTTCAATAATTCAAAATTTTGCCACATGTTTGTTCAAATAATGAAGAGCCAAAAGTTTGGTTTTCGTCTATGAATTCATCGATCTCACATAATTCAGCGCAGTTATGTAACTCACTTTTGAAAAAGTACTGAATCAGGAATATTTAAAGATCACACGAATTTGTTCTCATTTCTATTGTATGATGCTTCCATTTTCATTGCCATATGATTGAAACTTTGGCTTTTTAGCCAATGTATTTACGAAACAAACCAAATTACTTGGTTACTTGGATGGCTCGCTTTCACCCCTAGTGCGGGGCGTAGCAATCTTCCATTCGTCTTTCTTTCGTTACTGTCGTCTATGGTGGTGGTCTTTTACGTACGTTGTAACGCAGGAGTGATAAAGCTTTGCCGGTTTAGCTTTTGTTTCATGGATTCCTGAGGTAGCTGTACACAGGCGTTGTCATCGTTTTTCATTACCAAAGACAGTCACTGGCATTTATAGATTAGTAGGAAGTTCCCCATTGAGACTTTGTTTCATCAGGACGGTGACGATTCTTGATAGGTCACCTCTCTCTCTTTAGGTTTCCATCTGAAATGGAAATCCTTGGAACATCTTCCAGCCACATTTAAGCGGTGAAGCATCTAGGATGTAAAAATGAAATTCTAACGATTTCTCTTGTCACGATATCAATGCTAGTTCTCTTTCTGAATTTTTATTGTTCGACTTTTATTTTAGTGCGGATGGAAATCCTATTTCATCAGCAAATTTATAATTCTCCTAACTCTTTGCGGACATCGAAAAATGTCCATGCAATATGACGGAAAGCTAAAGCATCATTTATAAGGGTATTCATAAGTTATAGGTTACGCTCCGATTAGGTAAATTCTATGGCTGCCACGTATCACTTAGACAGATATCCATTCGTGTAAGAGAATATTCGATGCCCTCAACAAATGTAATCGTGAAATTTGCGGTTTGATATTTTAATATATTCTGCGATAGATATAATTATGTTACACATCATTTCAATGCGCATTTCTCGCTCTATGTTTTGTTTCTAATGGCATGTTATTTTATGTTCAATAAGTGTTCGTTTTACCCTATGGAAAAAAATGTTGAACATAAAGCAAATTTGTATGGTTTTCGTGTTCGAGTAGAAGACCGCTCACAAAGTTACATTAGAAAAAGATCTTCAGGAATTGTTAACCAACGTTAAGTGAAGTGCTAGTTCACGAAGTTTTATAAAACGGACGAGATTTTTGAACATGAGGAACTTATTGGGACCATGGAAATTTAAAATCAACCGATTTTGACGTATCATTAAAGCTGGTCCTCTCGAAACTACAGGAAATAGAATAAAAGAGGCAACGTCATCGATTTAGAAACAGCTATTCCCTTATGTTATTGTGACGTGTACAAAATATTATACGAGAGCCGCCAACAATCAACTAAGTGATTGGATCGAATAGAAGCTTCAAAACACTTCACAAAACAAAAAAAGTCCATAGTCAATGTGTGGTGGTTTGCTGTCGATCTCACCCACTACAGCTTTCTGATTCTTGGCGAAACCATTAAATTCAAGATACACAGGAAATCAACAGAATGGACCTATAACTGCTACTCGTATAACTAGCATTGATCAACAGAAAGTGCTCAATACCTCTCCAAGATATTGTGCAGCCTCATGTCACATAACAAACACTTCAAATATTGTGCGAATGTGCTGCGAAAAATTGCGTTATTTCCATATTCCCCAAACATGGCCGTCGCCGACTACTACGTAAAAAAACATCTCAACAACCTCTTTTTTTTGAAGTGAAAATGCTTTCAAGCAGCATCAAAATACATGCCAAAAGTCTTTCGAACTGCGAGGCTACAGGAGGAAACAAACATATTTTTTCTCAACAAATATATATTTATTGCAATATTTTAGCTAGCATTTCACTACTTTCAGATAAACGAGTTCTTAGATTAACGCATAAGTCGACATGTATGCGTGCTTCTGGATACAAAATAAATTTGTTTTTGAATAGTTGATTTGAATCTCAATTTGAAGTAGTGGTCCAATAAAGCTAAAGGACTCTAGTCAGCGATGTATGCTTCGCAGTGTCAGCTGAGTTGTGCTAATCCTGCCGATGTTGATGGATGTGGTTTGGCTTATATTGGTTAGACCAGTGAGTACTCTGAGTGATGCTCGCTTTAAGCATTCTTCCACAAGGGTCTTTTAGATTTGATTTCGTTTGTCGCAGATAATCTCAAACTTGTGTAATTGAACCTTTATCAAAAGAATATAACAACAATAAGATAGCTATAAGATAAGACATAACAATAATAATAAGTATACGAACAGAATGCATCGTAAGATACTGAATGAACACAAATACCTCATAGAGGAATTGGTAACTGTTTTGCTATGCTAGAGAGAAGTGAGAAAAACGTTGCTATGCACCATTGAAGCAAAATATAGAGAACTTATACAGATCTATCTTTATCTTCAATCTATTTGGTAAGTGCATAAGTGGTGTTGGAAGAACATTATCGATTGATAACCCAATATGGAGCCTCAGTAGCTCTTCAATTCGGTGGACTGATATGTAAGATAAGATAAGGATAATAATATTAATCATGATGATATTACTATTAATATGTCGCTCTATTAATGATATTAACGGATGAGATTAATATGTTGTTGATATAAACTAGAGTACAGCTCTGATAAAATCAATAATTAATTAAAATAAAACGCGCCTCTAATGATTTAAGGGAGCATCGAAACCACGTTGCACAAGAAATGTTACGTTGATTCTACTCTCTGGTTGCGGGTAATGGGAGGAGTTTTCTCATCCTCGGCTCATTATTGAACTATCAGCAAGCAGCGCATGTAAGAATAGCGCCAACATTTCTGATCTATCCATTAGTGTTAGTTGATCGAAATCCTCTATATCATAGATGATATTCTTCTATATCTAAGCTAATTCTAAAACATACTACATTTATTGAACCTTGGGATGAAGTCATATATCGCAATCAGTAGAAATTCGAAAAATTAATTCGATATCAACAATCTCGATTCAGAAAACTGAAATATGCAACATTATAATTAGAACAGTATATTCATATTCCGTGATTCCGAAATAATCATGAACTATACGTTTCTATTAACAATTCTGTAGACATAAATGTTTGCCTACGTCATTGCTGTGAGCAATGCATGCTTTACGTGTGGTTGCCTAACAAGTATACCACCACCAGAATAATGGACACTGCTAACATTATCACCTAATTCTCATAATCTATCGAGCACTTGCCTGAGGCCCCGCCCTTTTCAAATTAATTCGATCAAACCAACGGTCTGCACTCTCCATCACCTACACAGTCGGCCACGTAGATTACTCAGTGGCCCAAAATGTCGGTGCGTTCTCAGGCTTGGGTTACTCCTCTCATCGAACAAAACGAAATATTTAACCAATGAGCAACATGCTATCCGTGCTGGAGCCTAAATAATTTGTACGGCTTACTATCTCATATGATTTCTTAACTCAACGTTATCATTAATTCAGTGCATACATTTTAAGTATTTACAACTTCTCTCCTATTCCTTATACACTCACAAGACTTAATTAAGTCATTATAACGTGTCATAGATAGAAGATAAAAATACTGAAGTTGGGTAATTAGTCCCTCACCCGTGTCATTGATTAATAACATATGTTACTGCTTAACCTCATGAGGTTCGAACAACTAGTAAAATGAAGGCATGAATTCTATTGGATAATATATATATATATATCTGCTATTTTTTCTCTACCATTCATGCCTTCATTTTACTAGTTGTTCGAAACTTGTAGGACACTTCGTGCTTTGGCCTGCCACTCCGGTCTGTAGTTTATTGTGGTCATACGGCTACTTACTTGGTTATTTGATACCTGGATGGCCTGTCGTAACGCGTAGTGCGGGCCCCAGCAAATCTTCATTCGTTTTGTTTCTTCGGCGTACATGGCGACACTGGTGCGGCCCCATCTGTAATCGGGAAGTCGTTTTAAACTGTGAGTACAGCTTTCCAACATTTGCCTCTAACACGTCCTCCCATCTTGCAGGTAGTCGCCCAGGAGGACGTTTGTATTCTTCTGAGTACCACTGTACAGTTTTTTTATCCATCTGTCGTCTTCTCTTCTCATTATATGACCAGCCCATCTATATTTCGCTATCGACACGTATTCCTCTGGATTTCGGATACGAGATAATTCTCTGATTTCAGCACTACGGAGTCCGGCTTGATGTTGTGTTCGCTGTTTATATTTAAGAAGACTCCTTTCGAGCGCCTTGTGAGTAGCTCCTAAGATGGCAGTGAACAGCTTCGGCGAGATCGTTTTGCCTTGTCGAACTCATTTTTTTATAGGGATGGTAAGAGTTCGGTCGAAAAGCTGCACTTTCATTGTGCAATTTCGATAACGATCGTTGAGGATTTCTATATAGGACGGCTCCACTCCTTGATCGATAAGAGCTGTTAGCACAGCTTTCGTTTCGACACTGTCGAATGTTTTTTCGTAACCGACGAAGGTGAGAACAAGGGGCAGGTGATATTCTTGATAGACCTCTATGACCTTTGTTACCGTTTAGATTTAGTCCATACAGCAGAATCCTTTGCGAAATCCTGCTTGTTCTACGGGTTGAGCCTCATCGAATGTTGTTGTTATGCGCAACAGGATAATCTTCGTAAAAAGTATGTAGAGTGCACTCAACAAGCAAATCGTAGAGTAGTATTAAATATCCTTTCGATCCCCCTTCTTGTGTAGAGGGACCGTGCGCAATGTTCTCACTAATCTGGTATTCCTTCATTCTGAAGATATCTTGTCATATGCGTGCCAGAAGTGCATTTAGTTTGTAGCCGCCAGCTGGAAGGAAATCGACATTTATCTTGTTCGGTCTAGGAGCTGTGCCATTTTTCATGATTCCTAGCCCGAACTTCATATGGAAGAATTCGTGTTGGTTTATCTCCAGAGGTTATTTGAGGATTTCCCAATACAATCGTGGAACGGAAAACGTTGGTATAGGACTTTTCCGGTATCAATTCTATATCATAGCGGGAAGTAGTTGGTATTCCAACTTCGTCTGGCAAAGCTGACAGAGTAGCACGGTAATCACCAAGGTCTCAACGACACTTCTTCAGACTGGTAGAATTTTGAGTTATTTCCAATAGTCTTTCTTGCTTGTACCATTTTGAATCTTCTTTCAACGATCTTCTACAGTTGGCGTTGATTACCAGCCGTGTCAGACGAGTTGCGGTTGGATCCAGCATCAGTTTTCTCCTAGTTTCAAGCATTTTTTTGGTAGCCGCAGGAATGCGTTGTGATCTTTTTAACTGGGATCCTGAAGCTTATTCGGCACAACCTTACAATCCTTTCATCAGCAACTCATAGTCTTAAGTAGGCTCATCTTTCATCTGCCAGTCATATATGGAAAGAATATCGTAGAGAACGTTTCCATTGTAAACGACTTTTTTTCTTCTTTTCGTGCGGTGACAGATTTTCTTTTGTGGTTCATCGCTAAAACGAATCTTCGCAAGAAGAAGGCGGTGATCAGATCCAGTGCAGAAGGATGATACTGCCGACGCATCCAGGAGGCACCATCTCCTATCATTACGAATATGATCAATCTCTGCGTGGGTCGTTACGTTTGACGACACTTATGTTCATCGGCGGTGTTCTTTCTTCACATAGAATGAATGTCCATAGAAGAGGTGTGCTGTGGAAAAGAATAACGCAAGACGTTCTCCATTTTCGTTCCGATCTTCTATTCCAAACTTTACGATCCTATAGTGCTTTTCGTCTATCTTTCCCATTGTTTGTTGAAGTTTCCGACAACGAATTTGTAGAAGGATTTTTCATTTTGGATAACTTTTCCACTTCGTTGTGAAATGCGTCTAATTTGCTCTCATTTGATACACCAGCTTGGGAGTAGCAATTGATCGCGCTGATTTTATTATGACGCCGTCGTTGAAGACGGAGTATGCTAACCGAGAAGAAAGGATCTTATAAGAGTTGACGAGATGGACGGCAGATGCGTGTACGACGAAGCCGACGCCATCGACGTTTTATGTTTGGACCTTCTTTCCTGTGGGGTTTCGGATCCATAGATAACAAGTGTCCCTTCATTGAGTTGTCTCATGTCGGTTTTTTTGCTCTTGGTTTTCTGTAAAGCTATCACGTGAAATTTGATCCGTTTCATGGCTTCAAAAAGAGCACAGAGATCGGCGTCTAAGGAGGCTGTTCTGGCATTTTATGTACAAGAAAAGAAACAGTCTTAATAGCGTGTCGTGGGCGTGTTCTTCAGATACGTATCCAACGTCGCGATTAGCCGCCACGAGATTTGAACGCCTCTCAAGGGTTGTCATACCATCTAACGTCATGGACGGCAGAGCCCAGTGTGCGGGGGAATGAGGCCGAAGTTTTGCTGGCGTAGCTTGAACTTCATGGATTCCTAAAACAGCCCCGCTCAGGCGTTCTCACGGTCTTCACCACAGGCAATCACCGGCCTTTATGGAACAGAAGAATGTGCCTCTATGTGACTTTATCATATCACGACGGTGGCGGTTCTTGATAGGTTTACCCAAGCTAGGTCTCCATATCAAAATGAAAAACCTAGGAACCACCTCCCAGCCACGTTGAGAAGGTAAACCATTTGGGAGAGGCCATACCGCTAACTTCAGTAATTAATCTTTTCTTAATAATAATGACAATAGCTGAAGCAACACCGATTATAAATAAAACAGAAGATTGTAAGTCACATTAAACCAGTAATATTACTTAGAAACCACTAATCTCCCTCGCTGAGGGATCTCAAGCCGGTTAGTCGCGAGGCTACGTGGCGCGACCCCAGGTGGCGGATAGGGGGTGAAGCGCGGACCAAAAGCGACCGTGTACTTGGCTTGAGACGCGGGTGGATTCATGGGATGGACTCCTTGATTCTGCTGTGCTGGTCGACTCATACCTTCTGTATGCACATAGTAACATTTATATATGCGTACGTACTTGTGCTTATGTGTATATAGATTGTATCCTGCTTGTCGATTTGGACAAAAGCCCGCAATCGAATGACTAGGAAGTACACGGGAGGCGGTTAGGGGTCGCCTCCAACAAATAAACTCCAGTCCACTCATCGGGATAGACTGGCAAGCTGCCCATGAGTAAACCAAACTTTTTAACCCCCGCGGAACGGCTCTGCAAGCCAGCCGTGGGAACAATCGCAAAACACAGTAAGAAAACGGGCCTCATTCCTCTGACCCCGGAAGATCCCTTGGTACGGCAGCGTCGGGTAGGAGGAGTACAGAGAGGCTGCTAAAATCTCAGGGCCAAACTAGGCTGCCTAAACGTGAAAGGACTAAGATGACGATCTATACATACAACGCACGAACGCTTGCATTGGAATCTTTCGTAGAAGACCTTCTGATGCATGCAAAGAAAATTAGGTACG